>JALGBA010000392.1:0-305195 GCA_023970755.1 Azemiops feae | reverse complement strand
GGGGAAGAAATGGAGGTAGTGACAGATTTTATCTTCCTGGGCTCCAAGATCACCACAGATGGGGACTGCAGCCAAGAAATTAAAAGACGCTTGCTCCTGGGGAGGAAAGCTATGGGAAATCTAGACAGCATACTAAAAAAGCAGAGACATCACCCTGCCAACAAAGGTACGTATAGTCAAGGCCATGGTTTTCCCAGTTGCAATGTATGGCTGTGAAAGTTGGACTATAAGAAAGGCTGAGCGCAAAAGAATTGAGGCCTTTGAACTATGGTGCTGGAGAAGACTCCTGCGAGTCCCTGGGACTGCAAGGCGATCAAACCGGTCAGTCCTAGAGGAGATCAACCCTGACTGCTCCTTAGAAGGCCAGATACTGAAGTTGAAACTCAAGTACTTTGGCCACCTAAGAGAAGGAAGGACTCACTGGAGAAGCGCCTAATGTTGGGAAAGATTGAGGGCCGTAGAAGAATGGGGACGACAGAGAATGAGGTGGCTGGATGGAGTCACTGAAGCAGTAGGTGTGAGCTTAAATGGACTCCAGAAGATGGTAGAGGACAGGAAGGCCTGGAGGAACGTTGTCCATGGGGTCGCGATGGGTTGGACACGACTTCGCAACTAACAACAACAACCCACTTTTATTTATAAAATCATCTAAATATATTAGAGGTGCATTAAAAAAAACATGATCCCTATCTGTAGATTCAAAGGCTAGACAGAGAGAAAATAGAAGAAGGCAAAGAAAGATTTAAATAAAGTTATTAATTCTTGTCCCCAATTAAAATCATGTAAAAAAAAATTACAGATGGAAGAAATCTCAAGACATTTTTTTTTGTCTGGGGCCCTTTAAGTTTGAAAGGGTTGCATGAAAGGGTTGCTGTAGCAGGAAGTTTGAAATGTAAACAACTGAGCAAACAATACAAAATACAATTATAATACAATTCTTTTTTTTTTTTTAATATATATTTTATTAGATTTTATAAGGGTAGAGGGGTTACATCAAAGTGCTTAGGAACCACCGTGGAGGTGGGTATATTGAACATCCAAAAAAAGAAAAAAACAATCACAAATATATAGCCCAAATCAAATCATTTAAAATTCCCTAATTCCCTCATTTAGTCTTGCATATTCAAATTAATACATTTCTATATAAGCTTCAAAGAATCCTATCAAATATCACTCACATTTCAATTCTAAAAATCCAAGTCCTGTTTTAAGCTTTACTAACTTACAATTACCATATTCCAATTGGCCTTAAATAGACATATTATTAACACTTTGGGTATCCTTTTTTTTTTTAGATAATAATTATATCTGGTATATTATTTCTGCAGTAATATTCTTATATTTTCTTCATTAATACCATTTCTTCTCTTGTCACCCATCCCTCTTGTTCTCCTTTTTTTTCAAACTAATTATCTTAAAGTAAAAATATCAAACCAACAAATAAACAAATAAATTTCTATCTAATTTAAGTATATATTCTATCAGTTCATCTATATCTATAAAAATCTTTTTAAACCAGTAAATAAAGTTTACTTCTCCAGTAATTCTCATGTCTAAAACAAAGTATTGTTACAAAGGGTATCCTCTTAGAAATTTCACATGTTCCATTAGTTATTAACTCAGTCAAAGAATCAAAGCCTTTTTAAACCCATCAAGTAAAGCTTTAAAATACATTTTTAAATCTAATTCTAGGTTTCCTTCTATGCCATAATGGTTTCCATAATAAAATTCCTGTATCATCAAACCACAATGTTAAAGGGTCCATATTCTTTAACGCTTCAAATTGGTCAAAGTTCTCTTTCCTTTCTTTTAGTAGTCTTTGGATGGTAAAAGCCGTTTTATTCCATGTTATATTTGCCAGTTGTTTATCCACCTTTTCACGATTTTCAATAACTTGTATCTGAGTATCAGTCTCTGTTGATGTTAATGCTTCAGACATCTCCGTTAAAATTATTCTTTGATCCTCAGGCTTCTCCATAGATTGCGTTTGGAGTTGTATAAAGTTAGTTTGTTCTTTGGTTTCCACAGTTTCTCTCAGTGTAGTTTCATAGTTGAGTTGTTGACATGGTTCCTCTTTAGGTTGTTCATATTGTTGCTTCTTCTGTGCTGTCTTTCGGTTTATAATTTGATCTGTCCAAGTTTGAAAGTAAGAGTTCATATCCTCTGTGGCTTCCAGAATCTTTTCCAATATGAGCTCATAGTCCAGCTGTGTGTTAGGTTCCATATCAGTAATAGAAAGATTTTTTAATCTTTTAGAGAAGGCTCAATTTCGTAGAGATCAAACAAATGTTCAGCTCCAATTTTCAATACCAGCTGTGTCAGTTATCTTATCCTTATGCTTATATAGCCATTCCCAGCCATAATAAGAAAAAAATATACAGTTGCAGTACCACTTTTCGACACCAGATGTCCTCAGCAGACCATCAAATCTTTTTTCTTTGTTTCCAAATTAATAGATTTTTTATTTTTCGTGTTGAAAGAAATGAAGAAAGAAATGCCTCTCAGAGTAATAGATGCGTAATTATAGCAATGATAATCAAGAATAAAATGTTTTCAGGTCCCCTCAGTATTCCAAAATTTAAATAGTCCATACAAATTAACTGGTTTTTTTTTTTTTTTTTCTTCCAAAGCTGTTTTTCCCGAATGCCCAAACGCTGCTCCCTCACAGCAGGGAAGTAATTTAAACACAAAAGCTTTTGACAGGAGAGTAATTAGGGAAAGAGGGGGTAGGAAAGGTCTCACCCAGGTTCTCCACGGGGGTTCTTTACGCTTAGTTGTTCTTCTGGCTTTCAGCTGGTGCGACGAAGTGATCGTCCATTTTACTGGGCGATCTTTTCCTCCGACGGCCCTAAGGAGAAAAGCTTGAACTGAGGAGAGCTGCCGCTCTTCCCCAGTCAAGCAGGAGCCTCCTCAAGCGGTGGTCGCCTCTACGGGGCGACTTTCGACCCGGTTAAGGGTCTACCGGCGAAGGGAAAGCAGCCGGTGGGAGAGACGGCTCTCTCCATGCGACTGCGCGTGCCGCGTTCCAAGACCGGAAGCCAATTATAATACAATTCTATATATTGTATTCTAAAGCTAGATATTTGTATATGGGGGAAGCAAGGGTATTTCTCTGGAAAGGAAATATGGGCTATTTTGTGGCCCTTCATATGTGTGCACTAAATCATGAATGCACCCTCTCGCCATGCAAAGATTTAAACAGCAATTGGTCTAAGCAAAGGCAATGAAGCTTGAATTTAGAATACATTGCAGCTTTTGAAAATCATTTCTCAGATATTCTAAAAGCAAAACAGGGAATGTTGCACCACAGAGCAACAACAGTTTCTGTACTTTCCTGGTATGAAGAGAGGCTGCTGAAGGGCATGGCAAATGCCTTGACTCTCTGTGCTGGTCCTGAACATGTTTTGGCATACAGCGTCGCCAACGTTGTTCCATAATCAGTGGTGGGATTCAAATATATGAGCAACCGGTTCTCTGTGTGGATGCCGCTTCCGGAAGTCCATTCTGGGCCTGGGCAACAAAAAATTAGCTACCGGTTCTGCCGAAGTGGTGCGGACTGGCTGAATCCCACCACAGCCCATAATACGTTTACTGATATTCTTGAATGGTTCAAGCAAACTGAAAAAGTGAAATTAACTTTTAATTAACTAATTTAACTAATTTAATTAATTAATTGAAATTAATAGTTGATTCCATTGGGTGTTCTGTATCACCTACACACTACTGCATCTGGTAGCAGACCAGATTCTCTGTTGAACACAATAAGAGTGAGTGATTGCTTTCTGTTGCTAAAGGGATAAAGAATCAGTGTGGAGTAATGGATCAGATTTTACATTAGGAATGTAGGAAACCCAGGTACAGCTTTAACGCATGGAGGAATTGCTGGATGACCTTGGGCCACCTCTCTCAATGCAACCTAACCTAAAGGGTTGGTGCTATTGGGGAAAAATGGAGGAATAATCATTATTGTTTCTCATAAGAGTTAGGGTTAGGGTTAGCCTAAGAGCCTAATGCTGGGAAAGATTGAGGGCAATAGAAGAAGGGGACGACAGAGAATGAGGTGGCTGGATGGAGTCACTGAAGCAGTAGGCGTGAGCTTAAATGGACTCCAGAAGATGGTAGAGGACAGGAAGGCCTGGAGGAACGTTGTCCATGGGGTCGCGATGGGTCGGACACGACTTCGCAACTAACAACAACAATGTTCCTCTGCTTTTGATTTACTCCCATTGAAAGGAAGAGTGTGTTTGGGGAGATATTTTTGGTATGAATACTGTTAAAGCCTCCGATTGAGTACAAACTTTGCATAATCTGAGACCACAAGCATTGTGAGGATTGTAACAGCATTCATGCAAATATAGTTATACCTGTATACCTTCAATATAAGAAAATCAGAAAGTGACACAAATAATGTTTCTGTCATCTTTTAGGTGTGTGGGGAATTTTTTTAATATAGAAGGCAGACTATTTTTTTGTGTGGGGGGAAGATCTGAGACAGTAGAAAGAAATTGTATGTGATGGCTATAAATATGAGCTTTGTTTTCACTTACTGGTATAACACTCACACTCACATTCATGTATCATGTAGCAGTTTGATTCACATGTTACAAAATGGCACACCTCTCACAAAGTCATTTTGGAAAGCAGGGATCCAGTTAAATCCACATTTTCAAAAGAAAAAAAACCCGACCTTATTCTAATAGTGATGTAGTTGCTTTTTCCATAATAGGTGTAGTTACTTGGATAGAACCAAGTCTAGTCATCTTACTTTTTCCAGAGGAAAAAAATACACTTTCTCACCAGGCTGGGATACTTTTCTCCTACTACAGATAGTTCTTGACTTACAACAGTTCATTCAGTGACCGTTTGAAGTTACAATGGCACTGAAAAAAGTAACTTATGACTGTTTTTCACACATAACAACCGTTGCAACATCCCTATGATCACGTGATCAAAATTCAGATGCTTGGCAACTGACTCATATTTATGACGGTTGCAGTGTCCCAGGATCATGTGACAAGCTTCTGTGACCTCCTGACAAGCAAAGTCATTGGGGAAACCAGATTCACTTAACAACTATATTACTAACTTAACAACTGCAATGATTCGCTTATCAACTTTGGCATGAAAGGTCAAAACGCACTTAACAAATGTTTCACTTAGCAATAGAAATGTTGGGCTCAATTGTGGTCGTAAGTTGAGAATGACCTGTACTGGCCAACATCATTTTTCCCAATTCTCTATCAGGACCTAGGTCGATACCTGTTCTAAAAACCGAAAAGATCACATCAAAGTGTTACACGTATATTCATTTCCAATATTCAAATAATTCAGATACTGACATAGCTTATTGGAAAATGAAAGACTAAATGGAAATCAAAGATATTAGACTTTAACTTCCAGAAAGGAATTTTGATAGTGGAAAGCAAAACATGTCAGTTGAACATATTTTGAGAGCTACCCATTTGGTAGAAAACATCTGCTCTTACTGCCTCTTTCTTTGGCGAGATGAAGACAAGAGCTCAAAAAAGAAACTACATTTACCTCTGCCTCAGTGTGCATACAGCTTTCTCCAAAATTGGAGACTCTTGTTATATTATGGACTAGATAATGAAAAGAATTGCATTTGCTTACAACACAAATTTCTTTCCTTTTAGAAGTTCCAGCTTGAGTGCATAATTTAGTAGGAGGTGGGGACCGCATAGCTTCAACCACTTAGAATCCTTTATGCGTTCAGATGAATGCTAAAAAAAGGCCTAAAGAGAAAAAAAAGAAGCCTAGCTTCAATAGAACAAAATAGCATAGTGAAGGAAAAACAAAGCGATTAAAGAAAATTGCGGGAAATAGATTTGAATGCTTTGGCATAAGGAGATGAGCTATTAACTGGGAAAATTAAGTATGAATGAGAATTAAGCATTCAACATGAAGAAACAGACAAGAGAGAAACTATGGCATTTCCTAGTTGTTTTATGAACTTCCTGAAAAAAGATGAATGGTACTGCTGAAGAAAATTGTTCTTGGGTTTGCCTTTCCAATGCATTTGAGTATTTAGTATATGAATTTTTCAATTAAGTTGTGGTTCTGGAACATCTTGGAGAGCTGAACAGTTTGAGAGATGTATATTGCCTTCACCTTTCTTCTTATGAATGGTTCAAATATATCTTATTTAGAAGTCTCTTGTGTGGTACATTGAGCTGTGGTGGAACAGTGGTTAGAATGCAGTATTGCAGTCTAATTCTGCCGACTGCAAGCAGTTCGATTCTGACCAGCTCAAGGTTAACACAGCCTTCTATTTTTTCCCAGGTTGGTAAAATGAGGAGTCAGATTGTTGGGGGCAATATGCTGACTCTGTAAACAGCTTAGAAAGGGCTGTAAAGCACTGTGAAGCGGTATATAAGTCTAAGTGCTATTGCTATTGGATAAATGCACGTTTATTCTTATGAATGGTTCAAACGTATCTTATTTAGAAGTCTCTTGTGCATGGTGGATAAATGTATGAGGGAGAAATGATATCAATAGAACCATACCCTTACCCTTATATACCCATTCCTTTATATGGGCTTCACTCATATATTACAAAGTCTGCTGGAAAAGGAGTCACAGATTTATAACTTTTTTATGCAAAAATAGGAAATTAGTATGGCTAAAATTCCAGATGATACAGAAGTCTGAGTTTGTGATCCTTATTAATGAAACCTTTCTCCTTGCAAATATTTGAAACACTATGCATGGATGCAAGCATGCAAGCTGTCAATGTTAGGAATGGCTGGCTCTTGGTTCAGTGGGATTTTCCCTATCGGACTGTATTTAGATTGGAGATGGATTTGAATGTTCTCATGGGCTCCCTTCCTCTTCAGCTTTCTTCCTTATGGACTTTTTTTCTTCTCTTGCCAGAGGAAAAAAGGGAAAGTGCTTAGTCTTGCTGACAATACAAGTATCTTCTCTCTGCAGAGATTATCAACTTGATGACACTCACTGATCTCTGCCAAGAGGTGGAAGAATTCTGCCTGAATACCTTCTAAGATTAATACTTTCCAAAGAAAAGAAAAACTAATCTAGCCACATGCATGCGATTCTCCATTAGGAAATTGTAGGAATTTCCATATTAGATTTTTTAAATATACTTTTTTGGATTAGGTCTTAACCTTTCTTTTATAGACATCTGCCTGTGGCCCAGTTTTGTAATCAAAATGAATCATTCTCAAGGAGCCAATTTATTTTTTAAAAAATACTATAGAATCAATTCATCGTCTTTTTGTGCCCCCCCCCAATAATGTTCCTTAGCTATAGGGAAATAATAGATGCACATAGAATATATATTTATGTTGAAAAGAGAGCTCTGGGGCTGAAATGTTATTACAAGAGTAGCAGAGCAATGGGCTTTAAATGCAATTATCTCCCAAACAGAAATATAATCGGTTCTCTGCATATATCCAATGATCTTTATGGGTGGAATGTAAAGCTCTTATCATTTCCATTGGAAATTGCTGTAAGCTAAAGAACAAAAGAGAGGATATTAGCATGACATCAATAACTAGTTTTAATGTGTGAAAGTTTGCGGCCATGTGAAAGAGAGTAAAGGAGGGCACATGATACTGAAGGAGAAAATGGCCTGAGCTAAGCTAAAGAGATACCTTTCCCCATCCACCTAGTCACGTTTCCCGGGCCCCCATAAAATGCCAGAACAGCCATAAAAATGATTAGAAAGTAAAGGAAATTGGATAGTAAGGAAAAGGAATACTTGGAAACAAAGAAAGCTAGGGGAGCAGAACCAACACACAGTTTTAAAAATTGTGGGGACTTGGTGCTCTCCAAGTTCAGTTGTTTCGTTGCATATGTTTCATTACCAAACTAGTGGGCTGATGGTGTTACCTAGTTTGGTAATAAAGCAAGACAATAACCAAGCTCAGAGAGCATCTAGGACCCCACAGTTCAACCCTGAGCTACAAATATTCTCTACTATGGTAAAAAATATATAAACAGAAGAAAAACAAATCACATAAACTAACATTAATATTTCCTCCCCCTATTGGCTGTGTCTAGATTAGAAGTGTGGCTTTCACATTATTGATTGGCTATTAAAGTGGGAAGGGTGGTCAAAGAAGTCTTCTAAAATTAATGGAGAAGAGTCTTGTAGCAAATTTAGATCTGCCTGCATGCAATTCTCACTAAGAACAACATAGTTGCCTCCTGTATCCACATCGTCCCTTTAAAATTCTAAATTCTCTTTAACTAGTGCAGGGGTACATCAAGTATGAATTAATCTTTCCTCTTCTGTCTTTGACTTTAAAAAGTCCTGACGACTTAAATCAAAGTTGTTCTGAGGGAATGCAAAAGCCACCAGAGTTTTTGTGTCCCTCAAATCACCTTCATTGCATATCTAGGATTTTCTCTCTTGTCCGTGGGTCTATCTTTTGCATTTTGACATTTGTCTCTACCAAGCAACCAACTCTTGTTCAAATGGACTGAATACAGAACTTTCATCTATCAATGGATCGGCATTGGCATCTTTCCCAGTCAGGTGCTTTATATGGAGTGGGGAGAAAATACCTATTGCTATTCAAGAATGGTTTCACATTATAATCACTAAAGACCTACATAGGAGAGATTCCAAAAAGTAAGTTGTTCCCCTTAACAACATAGATAAAATAGTTAAACAGTTAGCTGACAATATAACCTCTTTTCTTCCATTACAGCTAGGCAAGCCAGGTGGTGCTATTAATATCAACTGCTTGCAGCTGGCAATGAAGAGGTTGGCTTCAGGAAAGTTTAATAGACTCTTTAGAGAACCATCTCTTGGCACTGTTAGTTGCTATGCATAAAGCAATTTGCTGATAGTTAAGTGCACAATCTCTTTTATTAGCAAGTTCTTTTGTTGCTAAGAATTATTAGAATCCTTTGCCATTTAGGGACTTCATTTAAAGTTAGAGGGCCTTACAATATTATATAGGTTGTTGTAATATTTAATAAATATGATCAAAATGCCTCTATTTTATCTGTTTTTGTCAAAATTGCAGTTATTTATCTAAAAACAGATCTCACTGGTTGAATAGTTAATTAATGGTGCTTAGCCACAATATTGGTGGCAGTAACACTAGGAGGAATATTATTTAAACCAGTATTGTTTAAAGCAGGTATATCATCCTCATTAAAAATAGGAAGCTCAGCAATTGTTACACTTTCTTGAATATCTTTCCCCACAAATACTTTTCCTTTGTACAAGTTAATGGAGAATTTAAAGAGTCACCTGTCTCTTGGGTTGTAATTTTTTTGCAGTACATTTAGCAATTGTTTTGTCTGTGGAAACGTCTGGTTGTAGAATGTCAATAATTTTCACCTGCTATGCTGCCTTAACTGGTTTAAAGGTCCCAGGCAGTCTTTTTTTTTGGGGGGGGGGAGTATATAGTAATGCAGGATTAACGAAACAAATAGTATTTATCTAAGACTTGGTTTATTATCTCGGAAGACATATTATTTCTTCCGATCCTTCAGTTGGTTGCATCTTTCATAACACTTAGAAGTTACCCACCAAATATTGACCACTGTTCTAACATAGTCCCTGTATTCTTAATAATACCATTGTCTCTGTAGTCCCATCTTCATAATTTCTCTGTCTCTGACCTTTACACATATACTTTGATTTGCATAAATCCATAAAAGGGGCTTCTGTCCCAATTCCTCTTTAGGTTTGCTATTGTAGTAGTGCAGTACTTTGATAGTGAAATAAATGCAGTGTGTCCTTTTATTGATGGGTGTTTTGGTCTCTGTTATTAAAGAAAGTCATAAAGAGGAATCAGAACACTGTGAGTGGCAGTTACAAATTAAGAGTTGTTTCTCTTTGATAAACACTATTCTAAGTCTGCCTGGATTTCTTCCTCATGTTAGAGGCAAATACACACAAGTGGAAATTGTTGCTTGAGGCTGCATTTATCGCAAGGTAGCAAAGCTGTTGCAAGATGCTACCGCATATAAACTATTCCATACTGGCAACATTTACAACTCATTTATTTGAACAAAGACCAGATTCTTCCACGGGATGCTTTTTTTTTTTCTTGATGCTTCTTTTTTTCTTGATGTTTTCTTGAATGCCACTTGGGAAAATGATCGAGATTTTTAAGGAGGAGGAGAGGAGTATGTCCACCTTTAAAAATTTTTTTTTTGCTATATTTGTTATGTTTTTTATTGATCCATCCTAGGGTCGTCCATCAACTTCATGCATGGATGCCCAATCTGTTTTCTCCAGGTATCTTGGAGGTACCGTTTCCAAAATCCACAGCTACCATACTGTGACATCTGATTATTGTAATTATAAAATATCTGGAGAGTTTCAAACTGGGAAGCCTGCTCTAAGCACTTTAATAATACTGTACTATATATCGTGATTCATTTCCTTCTTGTTACAATTATTAAGCCTCTATGTTTCTTCCTCTGTGCCATCCTAAAAAAATAGCTTTAAATGTTGGAGTTACTAGAACCTGAAAAGTACTTACATAGCTCATTTTTCATCTGGCAACTATGGGAATCTCCTTTTTAAAATAATTTCTATGAATATTTAAAAATACAAAGATAAAAACTAATACAAACTACAAAAATATATAAAAGAAGAGAAAAAGGCTGAGAAAAATAGACATTTCAACAAAAGATCTCTTCTTCCCATATCTCATTTCTTATCTATAAACAAATTATAAAGTCTCTAATTCAGACCTAATCTGCAAAAGTCCCTTAAGAGTTACCAGAAATAACAATATATCATCTACCTGTCTGTCTATCTATCATCTATGTATGTATCATCTAAGAGTTAACAAATAAATCAATTTTATATTCTTTTACATTTAATACAGTAATCTACCACTTTCTCTAAAAATATAACACAAAAAACATCTTCCCATATCATCTCTTAAACAATCTTTAAAAATTTGTTATTTGTACCTAGTCAAGAAAAGTCCCTTACGAACTACCAGAAACAATATACTAATCCCTTCAAATAGTGTCTCACAAGTTGATATTTTATCATTATCTCTGTTTCCCCTCAGAAACTCCTCAAATTTAACACTTACCAAAAATAACATTTTAATCTTAGTCAAATAAACCAACTTTGTAATCCTTTCCTATACTTTTAACAATATAGCTTATTACTCTAAAAATAGAACAAAAATTCTTCCCATATTTTATCTATAATCAATTGTTAAAGCTTCATTATTCAGTTATAGCTGAGAAAACCCATTAAGAGGAAGTAGAAAAACATGTTTTAATCTTGATCAAATAAGCCTATTTTATATATTTTCTTTTTACTTTTAAAATATGGATTTTGTTTCTATTAAATAGTTTCCCAAAAGCTGATATCATTTCATTTTCTCTGTCTTTTGTCAGCAACTGTTGGAGAGCAACTGACTAAGTTGGAAGGAGAGCTCAAGTGGCAAATTAGTCTAGAATCCTTATATAAACCCCAGAGGGCAAGGTCTGATCCCGCCTTCCCGAATGCCTCTGAGACTTATCTAGTATTTCCTGGGCAAAAGCTACCAGTCTGGGGGAGATTCTTGTGAAATGGCCATAGAACAATAAAGTAACTTGTTTGAAGTCTACAAGGGTGGGTCTGGTTGTTCACACCTGACAGGGAGTCCTTCATAAGTCTAACACATCTCTTTTGTAAGTTCAAGATAAGAAAGTTGTCCAAGTCACTTTTCTGTTTTATTATTTGAGCATCCATTTAGTTATTAAGACATCAACTGCTATCATTTATAAATCCGGTGTAACACCTTCTTCCAGAATAACAGAGTTGGAAGGGACCTTGCAGGTCTTCTAGTCCAACCCCTTGCTCAGGCAGGAAACCCTAGACCATTTCAGACAAATGGTTGTCCAATCTCTTCTTCCAGTGTTGGAGCATCCACAACTTCTGGAGGCAAGTCATTCCACTGATTAATTTTTTCTAACTTTCAGGAAATTTCTCCTTGGTTCTAGTTTGCTTTTCTCCTTGATTAGTTTCCATCCATTGCTTCTTGTCCTGCCTTCAGGTGCTTTGGAGAACAGGTTGACTCTCTCTTCTTTGTGGCAACCCCTGAGATATTCGAACACTGCTATCATGTCACCCCTAGTCCTTCTTTTCATTAAAGTAGACATACCCAATTGCAGAAATTATAAGAATTTTTTTCTAAGTAAGTCTGTCTAAAATGTGGGCATCTTTGGGCAACTATTATCATTTGCAAACAGAAGCTCAAGGTGCTATAACAGTCCTATTCGTAGATGAAATATCTTGTGAATAATCAGAAAAATGTTTCAAAATAATTCTAGCTTCATCCCATCTTCTGGACTTGACTACATGCACTGATTTTGAATCACCTGTAATTGCTGCATATATCTGCAAATGATGATATCATAGCCAGAGTTATCATTCCATCTTACATTTAGCAAAATATAAAGGGATAGCGATAGTGGTCAACAATAGGAAAATTTTCTTTGTAACTTTACTTTTTCCCTGTAAGTCTTAAGGAATGTGAGAATGATTAAAATCCATCATTCCAGTGCTTTCCCCAGAGGTGCAAGGTCCACTGGAGAATGATTAGAATATGTGTCCTGAAATAATTTCTGGCACTGTCCACAATTGCATCAATCTAGTTTATATTAATGTTAGTTTTTCAGCTCTCAGACAAAAGTGTTGTTTGTCTACCCACCCACATCCCAGGCAACAGGTGAATTTCCAATTCGATTTGCATATGTTTTCATTTTCAGATCCATTGACTTTCCAAGAATTTGGCATGAAGCTAAGCAATTTCTAATATTAAAAATTTATTTTATTGACTTTTCTATGCTTAACGAGAGCATGCTCCTCCAGGACTATTTACACTTTATCTAGACATCAAGATTTTCTTCCCCTAGTTTTTTTTGAGGGGTCATGTCTCTGTGGTTTTACGAAAAGTAAGTTAATGAGTATAAATTTCTTCCTTTTCTAGATCAGCAGCTTTTCTTCTATAGTTCTCTTTAATTGGTTATTGACCTGTTGCTCTGCAACTATTTATCAAAGGTGTACTTGACTATTCCCAGGCAACTAACTCTACAGTTGTGTTATCTTAGGTTCACCAAAAAGAATGAGGGTTAATATTGCTGAATAAACCATATAGAGAGGCCTGAAGGCTGCAGAATTGTTTTAATCCTAGAGCTAAGAGATTTTGGAAAGGAAAGAAAAGGCTATGAAGGCATGTCCAAGCAGCAAAGCTAAGGTCTACCATATTAATGGCTTTTAGCAGATATATGTCATCCCACCCGAATGGAAATAATTTTCATTAAGTCTTCTATTTTTGTTTTTAATAAAATGAGGATTTGCAATGTTCCTCATGTTATTTTTACAGATATTATTTTCATCACAAAATTTTATTATCTTCCTCTCTCTTAAAATTGTTTGGATATATATATCGGGCAACAAATACTGTCAAATACTAAAGGTACAGTGTCTGGGGTTGCACTGAAATCGCCCTCCAATAACTAATACAGCCATCTAAAGTTTTCTGGATGTTCCCCTTCACTCTTCCCAACGTGGTGATAGCTTATTGAAAATATTGGTCTGGAAATTGACAGAAATTCAGAACAACTACAGTAGTCTCCCCCCCCCCCTTCAGACAGGGATTTTTATTTTTGAGAAATGAAAACTGCTCCTGCCATTCTCTCTGGAGGCAAACAAACAAACAAACAAATAATTGTATATATGTATATGGAGATGCATATGTATTCTATATACATACATACACACATATAAAATAAACCCCCACTAGCTAAGACAATTAAACAGTTTTCAAAAGAGCAAAGGAATAATAAAAATTTAAGAATGGAAACCTATGAAGGGATACTCAAAATTAAGGCTTACTGAATTCCTAGGGTTTACTTCCAATAAATGTGAAGAATAATTACAAAATTATAATTAACAATTAGGGTTCTGGAAAGTGATGCATTCATTTTTTGTTCTGTTACTTGCATCAATTTCAGGAATTCTTAGGTGAAAACGTGATCGGTCAACAGCACATATAGATGCTTTCCCCAAATGATTCGCATTTCTAGTACAGAAAATATTTCGGCCAGTAACAATTTATCAACTGCTTCACGGGCTGAGGACTAGGAATTCTTAGTTATATTTATAAAATATTTGATAGACATCAGATTGGGGGAAGGTCCACAGAAAGTCCTTGTGTATAGTCCTTGTTATAATGACTGTTTGAAGTTATGATGATGGTGATAAAGTAACTCTTGTGACCAATCCTCACATTTACGACCTCTGCAGGTCTGTAAAGCAAAGCAAAGCTGAGATAAGATTAGGAGCTCAGTTGTGTTTCTCTTAGCAACCACTTTGCTTAAAGACAAAGTTGCTGGTTCCATTTATGGTTGTTAAATAAGGACTACCTCTTCTGAAGTGGTTTTGCAGCCAGGAAAGTTTTTCACTATCACCTGGTTCTACATAAATTGGAATGTCTGTATGTTGCTCGATATGAAACATATTGGCTAAGCTATAAAGGAAAAATAATGTATACTCCCCTTGTCCAAAGCTCTGGGGTGTGCACCAGCCTTCCTTCTACTAATCCCCTATCTCACTTTGATCAGAGGAATAATAAGGGGAGCTGTGTCTGCCTTTGCCTGAACATAAGTAAAACTTACTTGAGTGACCAGAAATCCTGCTTTGTATTAATACTCTGTGATTACAGTTCCCTTTAGACCAGGGTCCCAAAGGTGCTTTTTCAGGAGGCAATTGGACTTTTTTGTTTTTCTTTGAAGATGTTTCGCTTCTCATCCAAGAAGCTTCTTCAGCTCTGACTAGATGGTGGGGAGTGGAAGGATTTATACTGCTTGCAGACAGCTGGTCATTTGCATTCTTTTAGAGCAGGGGTGTCAAACTGCCAGCCCGCGGGCCGGATGCGTCACACGGAAGTCGTGCCCACCCCAGCTCCGGCAAGGAGAAAAAAGTCATGATACATCATGACGTATCACATGACGCAGCGAGTTTGACACCCCTGTTTTAGAGAATCGTTGGGGCTATTTGAAGGTTTACCTGTGTCCTCAGGGTCACCTGAGTAGCGCAAATGTGTGTGGAGCCTTCTTGGCTGCAGGATGTTTTCTGCCCTGTGTCGCTTCACTGTTAAAGACAGGAGCAGGCTGTTGGGAATGAGTTTGTGTTGTCTGAATCTCAAACTTAAGATGGTTCCTATAGTCTTCAATTTGTGCTTCAAACTGAAGGTACACAGAGCCCACACACATACTCCGGAATACATGAAGTGGTTTATGGAAAACAGTGATTTCTGCCTCTTTTTCTCACTCTTTCTGTGTATAAGAAAGTCAAAGAGCCATGCAAACTGATATTGTATAAACTGGGGTTAAAAATGTACCAGCCAAGTGTCTAAATTAAGATTAACCAAAGCATTTCCAGCAAAAGCACTTCAATTACGGCCTGATTTTCAGTTAAAAGACCTTGGGATTCAGAATGGCAAAGAAATTGGTTCTAGAAATAGTACAACTCAATAGATGTTCTTGCAGTGCAGAAAAGCTACCAAAATGTTTAGTTGTTTTTGTTTTTTTGTTTTTTACTATTTCTTAATAATAGTTTTTAAAACCATACATTTGGGAACTTATTCAACTCTCTCAGAAGTTAAAGTGATTATTCTTCATTCCATCCTCTCAGACTAGTAATGGCACCTGGAACTTTGCAGTGCACTAAAATGCAGCTTTTGCTCTAACCATGTTTGTTCTGCATGTACTATAAGGTTTTTAAAGAAGTTATGTTTTTAAAGCCACATGGAAAGATGAAAGATTAATAACTGTGCTATATAATTCTCTGCATCTTTAGATCCACGTCTAGAATGTTATTAACTATTCCACAGTCTCACAACGTAATAGTAGTGTTGCAGCTGGAACAAAGCTTTGCCAAACTGGCAAGATTCACTTCTCAAGAGATGCAAGAATAATTCAGTCTCCAGATTTATAGAAGTCTCTTGGGAGCAAAACCTGCTCACGGTGCCAAAAAAACAAAAACAAAACATTGTGCATAGTAGATGCAGAATACTAAACTCAATTAACACGAGAAAGTTAACAATATATTTTAGAAGGTAATCAAACTGTATAGACTATGGGGTAGCTAAAACATTTGGCTCATTCAGCATTGGCAATCGAATCCATTGAGTTTAGTGGGATCTGTCCCAGATCACTGGGATATATTTTTAAGTTAGAGTTTATTGCCTATATTGTGGGATTCTGCCAGTATGGAGGGGGTGTTAAACTGCTGGAGACTCCAAGTCTATTCTTAGCCATGGGAAGGTCACTGGGTGGTTTGAAGTCTCTCAGGCAAAGCTATCTCACAGATTACTATTGTTGGGATAAAATAAAGGGGAAATTTCTCTATAAACTATCTACAGCTGCTGGAAAAAAAACAGGTTGTAAGCTAAGTAAAACAAATAATGTCTTTGAATATAGCCAAGATGGATCTGTGGCACTCCAGCTGTTGTCTCTTGACACTCCAGCTGTAGTCCTCCATTTCCAAGTCTCTTGTGCCCTTCTCCAGGAAAACCAGTGTTGAGGGATGTTTGAAACTCCAGTTCATTAACATTTGAACAATACATCTACTTGTTATATAGATGCTATTTATTATCATGAAATGGCTTTGAGATAGTGGCTTATCCCATCTGCTGCCCTCTTAAATGGGATGCAATTCTTTACTGCACAGAGCATTTCCATTCTACTACTGTAAATCATAGCACCATCCTTCATTAGTTGTAAAATAATGTCACCAGTGTCTCAGGAATGATCGAAAGCAGCGCACAAAGGATCCATTGTTGACCTCAGATGCAACCTTCAGTTTGAAAATGCTATTGACATTTCCATTAGACATTAAGAGAACTCCTGCACGAGGCCATCAGAGGCTCTGTTTCTTCACATTGTAGTGAAGAATTAATATAGTGATGATATTGATCCCATTTATCATGATATAGGATGTGGCTGATAGAGCACATACCTGAAGAAAGGGCAGGAGTGGGTGCAACTAAATGCACATTTTGACACTAGCATAAGGCACACAGATACATGTTACGGTTGATAAAAACATTTTTTCTACCTTCACATGTCAACTCCATCTAATCTTAAACCCCAAAAATGTACAGTCCCACCATTAACCCACGTAGCCTATTGCAGGATACAAAGCAAACTATCCAAGGTACATGGTATTCTCCTAAGGTTGTTTCTGGCATGTCAGGAATAAAGTCTTATGCAGCATTTAAGTGCATTGGCAATGGTCAGATAAAGTCACACAACACCTTCAAGGCATCTCTATCAATGCAAAAACGTCTGAAAGAGCATAGTTGAATTTAGAATATGGTTGTTCTCACTGGATATCGTGGTTATCCCGATCTATGGATCTCTTGTGACTCTAGATATACTCCTCGCTGTGGAAAATAAAATCATTCATAATTACTTTCAAATGGTATCAAAGCAGGACTGATTATTTATCCCTCAGCCATTCCACAAGCCGGCTTTGTTCGACACACCCAGCAATGTTTAGAATGTCAAATCTTTTAGAATTATTTGATATCTGTGCTTTTCCAGCCTGCTGAAAATGTTGTGCATTCCAAAATCTCAGCAATGCAGTGTGCTTCTTCTTCTTCTTGCTTCTTTTGCCCGAGTCTCTCATCAGTATTAGTATTAGTGCAGTGACAGTACGCAACAGACATATGGAAGTGTTATTTGTTTCTCATTTAGCAAACAGATAAGAATATGGAAATAGTTTCAGTCCATTTGTTTGATGAGCTTCCTAAGCCAGTAATAAACAAATCAATACAATTAGTTTTGGCTCATCATCATTTAGAAACCTTCACTACTGGGACACAACTTAATTATACCTCTTGCACTACAGCAGCAGAAAACCGTTGAAAATGGGCTACTTTGCCATTTATTGAACCAACAAGAAGAAGCCCTGGGAAACATCATAGACAGCATTTGTCTTTTAACTAGGGCGGGCAAGATATAAAACATATTGTGCAGCACCACTTCCCTGACTGAAATGATAACATATTCCTACCATTAAGGGAAGATCTTGATGGAAACCCAGGCATAAAGAGACAGAGCCTGTGACATCTGACATGCTTCGCGTGAATGGTGCCATTAATAGAGGCTGCATCAATCTCACATGGAATTGATTGCAAAGTATACTAGTTAATGCATTAATTAAAAGCTTCAGAGAGAAATGGGGGGGGGGGAATGCCGTATTCACTAGGTGAAATCGTTTCCTTCCTGTCTTCCTCAATAAAAAATATATATTTTTGATGTAAAATGGAACTACTCTGATGAACCTCCTGAACTGCAGCCTTTTAATAGACACAGTGAGAAGCTATTATGTGCAAAGATGTCCCTCAACCAACTGCTTTCTTTCATTTATCTAAGAGAAAGAAGAAGACTGAACATGACACCTGGATATTTGCTGGATACTCATCTCATCCAAGGAGCTGTATTAGCAAGATGTACCAATAGAGGCTGGAGATGGATAGAAAAGAAGCCAGCTAGTGAATGTAGATATAGTGCTGTCTGTACAAGATGATATGTGTATATCTATTCACCTACCTAGTACCGTGATGTTTAAAGGTTGAATGTTCAATATTTCTGCTAAATATGATCTAAAACATGATCTGTTCTCCAAGTGCTAAAACTAGATAAAGAGAATCCAATTAAATGAGTCAAAAACATTTCACTGGTTTATTTCTTTGTTGAGGGAAATGATCCAAAACTATATATTATGACTTAGTATAATTATGTATTCCAATACCTTATTACTCTGGACTTAACTAACACCATTTAAAATTTGAAAACATTGCTTATAGTTCAACCTGTTGTTTCCTTCTCCCATGCTACCTTTTCTACAAGCTTAGGGGTGCTATCTGCTTCTCCCCTTCCTACTCTTCTGACCAGTTATCCAGTACCTGAACCACATGGAGTTTGCTCTGCCATCTTCTTGACATCTTCCTGGATTTTCTCCCTAGCCATAGAACCTCTGGCTTTTGGCTCTCCTAGCCATTGCCTCCTCTGCTTCGGGTCTTGTCAAGTTGCTTCTTTTTCCAGTAGCATCTCCTGCCAAATGTAGAAGAAATCCCTTCTTCTGTCTACCTCCTCTGGCTTCCTTTATACTTCATTCTTTTTAACCCTTTTTAAGCCAACCTCGAAGTGAATAGAATAGAATAGAATAGAATAGAATAGAATAGAATAGAATAGAATAGAATAGAATAGAATAGAATGCAGAGTTGGAAGGGACCTTGGAGGTCTTCTATTTCATCCCCCTGCTCAGGCAGGAAGCCCTATGCCATTTCAGACAAATGGCTGTCCAGTCTCTTCTTAAAAACTTCCAGTGGTGGAGCATTCACAACTTCTGGAGGCAAGTTGTTCCACTGATTAATTGTTCTTACTGTCAGGAAATTTCTTCTTAGTTCTAGGTTGCTTCTAAGGAATTGTAAACTCTGCCTCCTTTCTTTGCAGTTGTCTATGTGCCTGATCTGGGCAGTTGACAGACCACTTAAGAGAAAAAAAACTGGTGACCTTGATAGTTTTAAAGAGTTTCTCCTTCCACAGCAAGATTTTTTTTGTTGTTTCATTTTTTAAGTTTTTAGTTGTTTTTAACATTTTAATCGATTTGGGTTTATAGTTTTAATGTGATTGTATGTGCCTTTTGGTCTTTGATTGGGGAGCTGCTCAGAGCTGGTTAAAAGATGGGCGGTTGTGTAAATGCTTTAAATAAATAAGATACATTAACTTAAAAGTTCCAGTAGAATTACTAGTGGCATACATTAATTCTAGAAATGGTTTAAAAACAGTAGCAGCCTCTTTGTGAATAGCCCCAGATTACTGTAAGCAGGCAGTTCATTTTTGTGGTTTCTATTTTTTACTTATTAAATTTGTATGCTAGTAAATCTGTTAAGACTCATGGCTTAACTTAAAAATGTGGCTAAAACACAGAGTGAAAAAATATGAAACAAAACTCGAAATACAAACATATATAAAACTATATTTATCATATTTATCTCATATTTGAGATAGCACACAGTCACTCCCTATGAAGTATAATTTTCACTACCTTTGGGGAAAATCATCTGAAGAAGGTCAGGCTAGATTCCAGAGTATAGCTGTCACGATAGAAAAAGTCAGTGCTTCTGACTTCAATCCCTCTCACTTCATAAATGAAAGAGTAATATTTGGAAACAAATGTTTCTAAATGATTTAGGAGAGATTAGAAGATATCAACAAATGTATAGGTGAAACCAAGTTAGGTAGATAGTGGAGATAATGAACATCTCTGAGGACAATATCATGATTCAGGAGGATTCTGACAACTTGAAAGCACAGGAAGAAGCCAGGAAGTGAAGGGACAAAAACCAAAGTCTTATATTTGGGTAAGAAAAATCAAACACATGAATTATAGGAGAGAGGGAAACTCAACTGGGGTTCAGTACATGAAAAGAAGGAGTTGGTTGCCTTGGTAGATCACAGGCTGAATATGAACCAACAATATCATGCAATTTCAAAAAAAGCAAATACTGTCCTAGGCTGCATCAACAGAAGCAGGAGGTTAGGATACATTTCCTGGCTTTGTGGAGGGTTTGATAGTGGGGATAGTGAACATGTCTGAGAACAATATCATGATTTGGGAGGATTCTGACAATTTGAAAGCACAGGAAGAAGCCAGCAAAATGAGTTGAAAAGATTTTAAAGGAAAGAATAAGAGGTCCATCATTATTAAACAAGGACTGCCTGTAGTTTAATGCCTGAGAATTTCCATGCAAATCTCAAAAATCCTCAATAAAAAGTTAGCAAAAAGAAGTTACTAATCACTGTTCTTCTCACCCATTTAAGCTTGCTGACAACACAAATCTATCTTTTTATTCGGCTGTTCATAATTTTCTCCATCTGTAGGCATTATATTTGTTTTCCATGCATAACTACTTCTATATCTGATAGGTGAATAACTTTTATTCATTTGGTAATGTGACCTTTAATTTCAGAAAGCTGATGGCATAATCAATTATTTCAAGGGTACACAAACTGACAGAGATTAGATGTTTCAGACCACTTATGCCCCAGGAAGTGTGGCCAATGGATATTGCCAATTATATTGCATATAATGCATTGAATAAAGCCTTAGTTATCTTTATTTATAGGCAGTTAAAAACGTCAGCTATAATGTTGCCTTTATATAGGTTCTTGCATTTAACATTTTTTGCGTTATTCAGTTTGCTGTTTGAAAAGAATGGAGATAATACAAAATGAGCTATACATAAGAATGCCACCTAATCAAAATCACCAGTAACTATTGTAATCTTGCTTTTCCCTAAGACGACTTCCAGATATACCTCAAAATTCTGATTTTTCTCTATAAGACAGAATTCCAAATAAATGAAAATAGCAAGCCTTATGCAAATCTATTTTAGTCAGCTGCCTGAATGTTAATACTTGCTATAATGAAAAACAAACTGCTCCAATTCTTTCTACCTCCCTTCAGCTTTTAACACAAATGAGTGGCGCAAACACCCATCCTACAGCTTTGCTTTCGGGATTATTTTCTTCATTTTAATTTTAAATGTAACATTTTATCAGTGGAAACCTGACTGTGACAGGACGGTTAGTCTCTTCGTTTTTCAGACGTACAGTTGTAAAATATATGTGGTTTTTTGTAAGTCTTTACATATTGATTACCAAGCCCTACTGGGTGGTGGAGGAAAAGTTACTATAAATAACAGTTCCTTGTACTTCATTGTGGCAGCATAGAAAAATTGACAGCACTATGTAGAAGGTCATGAATGACCTCATATCAATGATGCTGTGATTAGTGATATATCCTGAAGGCGCCCATATGTCCATTCCATTACAATGCTGGTATAGCAAGTAATTTGTCTCAGTTGCATTATAAGAAAAAGATTTTTCAGGCGGGTAAAGTTTCCATTTAAGCCAGAGTTCCCATACGAGGCACAAATAGTCAAAAATCAAATTATTCTACTTTGGATACATTATGAAAAGATCTAGCAACCACACATAAACTATTCAATTCAGGTTCCTTTCAATAATATTTGTGATAAAATTTACCATGAGTTTCCTGTATATAATCGGTTCAATTACGAACAACAGGCAATTGCTAAAGCTATTATGAGTGAGAAGAAACATACAGCGATCTAGAGCAGGGATCTTCAAACTCGGCCCTTTTATGACTCATGGACTTCAACTCCTAGAATTCCTCAGCCAGCGTGCCTGGCATTGATTTTATAAGAATTTAAACATATGGGGCAGCAGCTATGATACTGAGGAGATGGGGCCAAAGTTTATAGCAAAAAAGCCACTACCCAATGGCAAGATAGTATGTTAGTATTACTAATCCATCATCCTGTGATTTATATATTGAAATACTGTACCTCAACTTGGCAAATATTGGAAGACATCTATATTTCCATATGGTTATAATTATCATTCTTTTTTATTTTTAGAAGTGTAACACTGGTCACTTGATAGCCAGGAGACTCAACAAAGTATCCCAGTTGAGATTCAGTAGTACTCAGCGATATGATATAATAAATAGTTCATACTTTAACTTAGAAGTAAGGTATGTCAGGCCCAAGCAACCAGAGCCACTCGTAAATAGCTAAAGCAGTGGTGGCGAACCTATGGCACGGGTGCCAGAGGCGGCACTCAGAGCCCTCTCTGTGGGCACACGCGCCGTCGCCCCAGTCCTAGGCCTTCAGCTGGGTTTTATAAAACTTTTCACTTTAGGCCTCCACCGCCGTGCGCAAAAAAAAAAAGGTTCAATCAGTCAATTTCAACTTCTCACGGGAAAAGAAAAGATCTTGCAAAGTTGGAATTGATTGATTGAACTTTTTAGTCCCACCCAGTCTGCCGTTACCACCGCAGCCATGCCCACCCAATGGGCCACACCCAGCCAATGGGCCACACCCACCCGGCACTCGACGATGCATAAGTGGGTTTGGGGTTGCAGTTTGGGCACTCGGACTCTAAAAGGTTCGCCATCACTGAGCTAAAGTAGCAACTTTATTGTTCTCTACCTAAGTGATAAGAATATCCCCTGACTGGTTGCCTTCCTCTGGAAACAACCAGATAAGACTTCATGGATCAAGCTTATGCCTTTTGTAGCTGAGCAAGAACTGTAAACTAAGCCCATGCTTGACATCCCCTTCCAGCCTAGCTGGCAATTTCCCAACAGGTATGATTAAACCAATGGAATTTAGGCCTAGATAGATTTGTGTAGTCTTAAACGCAAGAGTTGCACAGAGGTCCAGATTTAAAAGGGAAATGTTTGTTTCAGGGCATGGCTGGAGATGAATGTTACACCTATCAATCAATGTTTCTTTAAATGTGGACTCCTAGGAAAAGAGACAGACCTTTTAAGGAATTATGGATGGATGATTGCATCACACACCCACACACAAAACACATACACACACAATTACCTCTTCCCTTTTGAAACCAGATCACCGAGAAGCTCTAATGGATAACAAGATAATTAGTTAGGCTTACCATCTTACATAAGGATGATTAAATGCTAAAATGAATCTGCTTGAGCTTTTTAGATGAAGATTATAAAAATATATTATATAAGATTACATAGCATAGCTATTTGCCTTTTTGAGATGTGATCCTAGATACAGCAATGTACTGTATTCAACTATACTGGTCACATTTCAATTCCTTAGTTTTATAAAACTAAATGTATGGTATCAAACATACTTAACATAAAAACATAAAAATACTTAACATACTTAAAACTGAGTTTTTGTTATCTTTGTAAGTGCAGTTAATTTTGAATATATTTAGAAGACAACACAAGCAAACTCGGTACTCAAACATATAATCCACTAAAGTATTAAGTGTTCCCAAATTATAGTACTTGAATAAATCAATTCCTTGCCTTCTCTTCCAAAACTCAGATAGTGCTCTGGGAAGAGACGATTATACAATATTATTCAAATAAAGTTATATAAAAAGTATAGGAACATTAATTGCTTAAAATAAATGCAGGCATTAAACCAATTTCTGGAGATGCCAATTTCTGGAGTAGAATTGCTGAAAGACAGGTGGTCTTCAAAACCATGAAAGCAATGCTTAATTGTATTCTTTTTTCCCCTGTTCCTACATAAACATTCAATCTATGTGGGAACCAGAAGCATCCTATTCATATTGACAAAAGATAAAAGTGAAGCTATAGCAATCCAAATACTTGGCCACAGCACGCAGATGCTATGTATTACTTAAATTAAAAAAACAATTACATTTAATTTCTTTAATTTAATTTCCAATTTAAATTAAAAACAATTTAATTTAATTTCTTTGGACTACAGCCAAAGACTAAAATGATATCAAGCTAAAGCAGACCAAAAAGCAAAACAACACTTTTCCATTTCTCTATTAGAATGTGGCTGTTAATTAGTTATGAAGCTGAAATTTAACAATGTTTGAAATTGATTTGGTCAACTTACAATCAAACTCAAACTCAAGTCCAAGGGACCAAACCTTTGTCCTTTGGACTTAAGGGAAAGAGACTGAAACATCTCAGAAAGGAGATATTTTGATAAAGGAGTACTTTTTCTCAGAAAAGGGCAATAGAGGATTGCATAAGTTTAATACTGTCGCTTATTAAGTTTCTGGTTAGTAAAATTTGCTGCTTCTGCCAATAAAACTTGTACAATGTGACATTAGTTATAGGTCGTCCTCAACTTACAACAGTTTGTTTATCGAAGTTACAACGGCTCTGAAAAAAGTAACTTGTGAGTGTTTTTCACACTTAACAACCATTGCAGGATTTTCATGGTTACGTGATCAAAATTCAGACGCTTAGCAACTGACTCATATTTATGACAGTTGCAGTATTCTGGGATCAGGTGATCACATTTTGCAACCTTCTGACAAGCAAAGTCAATGGAGAAGCCAGATTCACTTAACAACCATGTTACTACCTTAACAACTCCAGGGGTTCACTTAACAAAAGTGGCAAGAAAGGTTGTAAAATGGGGCAAAGCTCACTTAACAAATTTTTCATTTAGCGACAGAAATTGGATAGGATAGGATAGTTTCTCCACAACAAGGGGTGATAATCTGCCCTGCATGCATAAAAGTATCGTTATGCAGACAGAAAATTTAACTTTAATTTTCACTTTAAAATGAGTAAAGACTGTCATTTCTGATGGCCCAA
The DNA here is from genome assembly GCA_023970755.1 of Azemiops feae. Lineage (NCBI taxonomy): Eukaryota > Metazoa > Chordata > Lepidosauria > Squamata > Viperidae > Azemiops > Azemiops feae. Next base: position 280,003 of record JALGBA010000392.1, on the reverse strand, counting down.
TATCCTGTCTACATATCTATAGGTGCAGAATGTTTCTCAGAGTGGGAATCAACTAGCACACTAAAGAAAAGCGCAGCCCTTCTTTACGCCGTAGACCCAAAATGAGAGGTTGACAACATAATAGCCAACTTAGCCTGGAATCTCTCAGTTCTCAGCATGACTGGAAATACCATGTCTCATGAGATCTGCCACTCTTGCATAATATTCAATTTCCACTTACGAATTTCCCAAAGGCAAAATGGCTGAACGCTGTGAGAAGCAGGCCGGCGATAAGGTAGAAGCCTTTTTAGCTATTCATGTTGAGTTAACATTATCTGGAGGTATTGGTTTTGCAAGATTTGCTGTAACCGTCGCTCAACTTTTATGAAGTAATATATAAAATTAGGTGTTATAACTATCTGAGGATCTGCACAGTGAAACTGGATTAACTTTATTGGCATGGTTTTGTTGTTGTTGTTGTTGACAGTTTCTCCCCTTTCGTGTGCAGAAGTTTACATAGGTATCTATACTTTATATTTGGAATGATAAATATATTGCCCAAGTTGCTAAACTGTACTTAATTTCAATCCCACAGAAAGAGCTCTGGGTCTCAATGGCTTTAATACATTGTATGCTAATAGTCCGTGTCAAAGATGCCCAATCTATGACAATAATATGGGCTTTGGATATTGTGCTACATTTTCACTATAAATGAAGCCACCATAGTTAGCATGATTTGTCGTAATACGCTACACCAGCATTTACCATAAAATTGATGTAAGCGTCTTATACCATCTTTGGATTTGAAATATTTGTCATTATAGGTAGTCCTCAGTTTAGGACGGTTCGTTTAATGTAGATTCAAAGCTCCAATGGACTTAGAAAAAAAATAACTGATGACCTATTTTCAAAGTCACAATAGTCACAACACTCCTACAATCACTTGATCACAATTTGGGCACTTGGCAACTGGCTCTCATTTACATCAATTAGAGTAACATGTGATTAGGTCATCACAATTAATGACCTTCCCTGCCAACTTTTGAAACAAAGTGAATTGGGGAAGCGGGATTCACTCAATGACATAACTGGTAAAACATGGTCATAAAATTGGTCCAGCCATTCTGGATCACTCACTTAACAACCACATAGCTTAGCAACTGGAATTCCGGTCCCAATTGTGGTAGGTTGTTAGTCAAGGACTACCTGTATTTTCTGAATGTTTTCATGAATCATAGAAATGCTTTTTGTCCCGTATCCAGTGGTGGGATTCAGCCAGTTTGCACCAGTTTGGCAGAACTAGTAGCTAATTTTTTGTTGCCCAGGCCCAGAATGGACTTCCGGAAGCGGCATCCACACAGAGAACCGGTTGCTCACATATTTGAATCCCACCACTGCCCGTATCTATATGTATATACACATACACATACACACACAAATACATGTACATATTTAAATATACAGACATATAATCTACATCTTTAGAACCTAAAACAAATTGTTTATACCAGTGGTCGGGTATATGTGCCCATCAAGAACACCTGTGAACTTTGTTCATTTTCCCATAATAGCCAACATTCAGGTTTAATTTCTGTTGCCTATATTTCCTTTTATACTTCTCCCTTCACCAGTCAAGTGCATTTAAAATGTGAAAGTAGGATTGTGTAAAGATTTATATTCCTAATATGCTTGTGCTTATGTCATGTGATACTACTTACTCTTCAGATATTTGGACTGCGTATTTGGACAACCGCAATCTAGACTGTGTTTCAATAGAGATATGTAAAGAATGTCTCACTGGAGAAGAGCCTAATGCTGGGAAAGATTGAGGGCAATAGAAGAAGGGGACGACAGAGAATGAGGTGGCTGGATGGAGTCACTGAAGCAGTAGACGTGAGCTTAAATGGACTCCAGAAGATGGTAGAGGACAGGAAGGCCTGGAGGAACATTGTCCATGGGGTCGCGATGGGTCGGACACGACTTCTCAACTAACAACAACAACAACAAAGAATGTCATTTGAAAGAGTAATTAAACTTGATGGCTTACTAGATTATTTCAAATTTTTTATTTCCTACAGTATTGGATATTACAGAAATGTAGAACAAAACTAAGTAAATTGTGTAAAGAACTGCATCTGAATTAACTCTATACTTACAGGTTAATCCAGGTGCAATTCTTATATGCTATACGTATAATTATCTGGATTGGAATATCTATGGAATGCATTCTTCACTATGAATCTTCTTTTCCAATATCAATATAATTTCATACTGGAGAAAGGCCAAACCTGGAGTCTATATTAATCAAAACTTAGGAAGCTGATTCAGCTGATATTTTTTTTGGCTTGGCTTTTGAGTTAAAATGATTATCTTCAACCTAGTGATAATTGATGTGCTTTGTAATTATTTTAATAACTATTTAGAAAAATTTGTTTTGTTCGTATTATTTTTACCTCTCATTTTATTGAAGGTTTGCATGTGTTTACTCTTACCAGGTCCATCCCTGTCTTCTATGCATTTTGGAAAAAAATCTTAATGTTATCTAAATACATTCTTCTAAATTAAAGTTTCAAATCATATGGAAGACTTGGAAACTTATGACTAAAAATGTGCAGACTTCTTGTGTCGACTTTTTCAGAATGTTGACAGCAGAATTGGCGGGGGTAACATAATCATAGTTGAAATGAGAAATAATATAAATATGTTTGGCAGTAAAAAGGAAAAAAAATCACAACTTTAATTTGCTAAATATTAAGTCTAGGCCCGTGTGATGATAATATATAAAGAGAAAAAGAGAAAAAGAAATGAAAGATAAGGTAAGGTAAGAATACTGGTATGTGGTGATATAAAAGAACATCCCTGTAGAATTTTGTTCCTCCACTATGTTCCACCACTGAGTTGTGGCAAAAATAGGTTGTTTTATTTCTTATAAGACAGGTACATCAAAGAACCTACTGCTAGGACACCATAGAATACAAAAAAAAAATTCATGTCACGATTTATCATTGTCTTTGGCACTGTTTTCAAAATGGAATCAGAGAGATATGGAAGAATACAGAGGAGAAATGTCTATTTAAGAGAAGTGAAAGTGAAGCCTAGCAATTTTGTATTTGATCTGTCTTAAAGGAAAATAAATAAATAAATAAAGCTCAACTATTTTTCTCAGTATGTAGCACAGTATACTCCTTCAGTAATAGACAGAATGGCTTTCTGAAGTGTAAACTTTAACAACAAGTTTGAGTTTAGCTGAACTGAAAAAAGCAACATTTCCTAGGTTTGGTGAAAATCAATGATTGGATATTTCAGATATTGCTTTTTTTTGATCCCTTAAAATCTGACACCATAAAGACATCTCTTTCCCATGAAATTTAAGTATTGTAATCCAAAATATAATTTCAGATTCCAAAATGGGTTTTCAATTACAGATGGTGCAACAATTTGTTTGGTGAACATTAGAAGTTACAATGACACTGAAAAAAAGTGACTTATGACCATTTTTTACACCGACTGTTGCAGCATCCACATGGTCATGTGATCAAAATGTGGGCCCTTAGCAACTGGCATGTGTTTGTGACAGTTGCACTGTCCTGGGGTCATGTGATCACCATTTATAGCTTTCTCAGCCAGCTTTTAACAAGCAAAGTCAAGGGGGGGGGAAATCCAGATTCACTTAGCAACCACATGATTCACGTAATAACTGAAGTGATTTGCTTAACAACTGTGGCAAAAAATTGTAAAATCGGGAAAACCTCACTTAACAACTGACTTGCTTAGCAATGAAAATGTTGGGCTCAGCTGGTTGAGTAGTCGTAACTCAAGGACTACCTGTATTTATTTAGTTTATAAATTGATGGACTACCTGCATATTAATGGATTTCTCAATTATCCATGTATAGGATTGAGAAATGTCTGCAGAGCACATATTGAGGAAATATTGTAATGCTTTCCAATGGGAAATGATCTATAAAATGCCTACATCCATAAAAAATTATCTTAAAATAGTAGTTTCACTTTGGAGCCTTTTTTCATAAAAGAATTTAGCTCAAATTCAGATCGAGTTATCTGATGGATTTAATCCATCACTACTGAAGATTTATCCACCCTATAAAGGGATATCATAGTTTAGTCTATATAAATTCATTATGTAGGGGGAGAAAAATGGATGATAGCTTTCAGTTGAAAATCTTCTTATAATGACATACCAGTAAGAAATATATTACAGTATTGTTACGGGATTTAACTTGTGGTTAGTTATTATGCTATTGTTTCTGCATAAGCCATAAATTATTACTTATTTCTGAGAACTTGAAAGATGAAAGCACTGAAGATCCATATCGATAACAGCATTTTAATGTTTAGATAGAGGCTTGATTTCTCTTTGTCTTAATGTCCCTGTCTTGCTGCAGATATGGCAACCACACTGACATAACAAAGCTTCAGTCCTATAGGCAATAGCTTTTTAAAAAATCTTTGCAGAGGTCAAGGTATACAAATCTTTAGGTCCTTGAGTCAATCCTTAGATCTAATACTAGATATTAATGCAGCTTTCTCAGTGATATGTCAATCTAAAGTTTGTCAAGCTAGCTAAGTAGTAGAGCTTCCTTTCTGTTAGAGGCAGATAGGCTGTCCCATTCATCTTATGGGATGTCAATGTTAATAACAAAACTGTCCTCACGTTTTCCCTCCTCCCCACTGCATCATTCTGAATTGAAAATTACTTTTGAATATATGACACTGAGGATTATAAATAAAACACTTAAACAGACAGGCCTTGAACTTTGTAGGCTGCTCCAGAGACAAAGCCCAACTATTTTTTATAACTCTCCTTAGCAGAATCTGGACTAGACAACACACATGCAGCACGTTCCATATTCAGTACATTAAACATAGGCTGTGGAAGTGTGAATAGTTGCCTTGGAAACACTCTATTTTCACAGAGACCATCTAACGTCTAGACCAGTGTTATGGCATGGTGCTCTATTGACATAAAAGAGAAAACCAGAGGAGAGACATATTTAGGATGAGATGCCTGAGGCTGGGACTATCTTATTAGTGGTCACAGCAAGCGGCTCTGAGAACATCTTTTGGGTATGAACAAAGAAATGAAACTTCAATAAGTAAACTGATAAAATGATATCAATCTGCCTTCTTTTACACAAAATGTAGATGACCTAGATGTCAACTCTGAAGCCCCACTTAGAGTTTACACCACATAAAGAAGCTGCTTTTACAACCACATTCGTGAAATTCTTGGATGGGAGTCCACTTAAAAAATCCCAGAGCTGAAGACTAAACTGCAAAGAAAAAAAAATCCTGGAAAAGTCATTGGCAAAACATTTTCATATTGCTGCCAAGTATACTCACCAGGAATCAAGTTTAATGAAAGGAATATTTCATAGAATGATCTATGCATTATGTGTAGACTTATCAGAGGCATCTGATTGTGAGAATGGAACTTTGGGGTTCAATAGGAAAAACTCTATATTAAGACATTTACAATTGATCACAAGCAGTATATCCCAGTCTATAAAGTAATACAAGCACTATCCTACATGCTAATTATTATTGTATGCACACCAATGTGAAATCACAGCTACCAGTCCTTTAGTTAGTATTGGCCTTCAGTACACATCTAATTCTTCCAAAGAACCTAGGCCAGTGGTGGCGAACCTATGGTACGCGTGCCAGAGCCCTCTCTGTGGGCACGCACACCGTGCCCTGGAGATGGCAACCGTCCCTCTTCAACCAGCCGCCCGCTAACTTGCCGAGGTCCCATGTGGCCGGATACATCCCAGCACGGCTGGTTTCCCTCTCCCTGTCCTGTCCCTCCTGGCCTCGCATGCTCTCCTTTTCCCGGGCACGACCCACTGCATTGCCTCCTCAGCTGTCGGCTGGCCGTCCAGCTCAGAAGCGGCTTCTCTGAACTGCTGGCGGCGGGCTGCAGAGCCCCAGAGTGCGCCGGTCAAGGGGCCGGCAGGCTGTGGCTGATGACAGACACTGTTGGCCCCCATGTGCTCGCTGGCCTCTGTGTGCGGGGGCCGATGGTGTCAGGCAGCAGCCACCCTGGCCCCTGCCTCGCCTTGCCCTGCGACAATGGCACCCCCATCCTGCCTCGCCTCACCCCACAGGATGAGCCTCCTGCCCACCGCCCCACCTGCCAGAGACCCCCTGGATCTCCCCCAACCCTGTCCGTCCCCCACAGGCATCCCTCATGAGCAACATCGAGGTGACCACACCCACCTAGGCCATACCCACCCAATCTGCCATGACCACCATAGCCATACCCACCTAATGGGCCACGCCCACCTGGCACCCGGTGATAAATAAGTGGGTTTTGGGTTGCAATTTGGGCACTCGGTCTCTAAAAGGTTCGCCATCACTGACCTAGGCTGTTGTAATATATCACATAGTATATATGTGCAGATTTAAGCAGTGTTGCCTTTTGTAATTAACAAATGGAAATTTTGTCAATGCACGTATTTTCTAAATGCCATCCAAGGTTTTTTTTGGGGGGGGGTATGGTATTTCTGATAACCACTGGGATCACTACAGCTGGCTTATGCCATAATCTTTCAATTTATTTTCTTCAACTATCCTCCAATTTTTCAGCCATATGTTCGGTCTGGATTTGGCATTTTTATCCACCTAGCAAATCCTTCACAAGGACCTGGGATGTTTCATAGTGCTAAAGGTATCATCACAGAATGTTAAGCTGTTCCAAGTAAAGCTGCCTTTTGCAATTGACTGAAGGCGGATCTTGCCAATGCTGATGTGTTCAAGTGGTGCTCCAGATGTTTTGGGATAGCACCTAAGGCACCTATTACTATTGGTACTATCTTTACTTTAGCTTCTACATTTTCTATTACTTTGTCTATTTTACGGTCCCCATGTTCTCTATTGTTATGCTTATTATATTAAACAAAATGAATTATTTTATACCATCTTAGTTCTCTTCACTGCCTTCTGGATTTAAGGTACAGAGGCATTACATTATATATATAATCTCATGGTTGTAGTTAAACATCTTTTTAAAAAAGGTTTGTCGTTACAAGAATGCACTTAGATGAGCCTCTCTGAATCGCATGGGGAGAAAAGTGAGGTCATGATTCAAACCCCAGATATTATTTGCTAATTATGAAAATGATCACCAAATGCGTTTCAAACTTTGTCTTATTTTCTCTAGTAGTCCAAGAAATTAATAATATTTATTGTCTGGTTTGGTTTTTTTTTGCAGATTATGTATATTTAGAGTTACATATTTAAGATATTTTTGTCTTGTGAAAATTGAAACTTGCACTTTATTTGCATATCTTACACATATATTTTAATGTATATTAATAGTTATGTATTGCCAATTGGCTTAGAATAGTTTATCCTCTCATTGACATGTTCTAGTAAGCTAAGCAAGAGATTGCTAAAGTACGACTCACAACAATTAGGCAGTATCTCTTCTGTTATTGTACTACTATAGTTGGTATATTACAACAAACGTTTCTGTTTCTGTTTCTGTTTCTTTTCCTCTCCAAATATAAACTCCTTTTTCATTTCTCTTTATATTTCTGCTCCTTAGTGTGCTTAGAACATGTACTGTAAAATGGAAGGTTGTTTTAAATAGTTAAGTTATAGATTTTTAAATTTTATTTTTCCTATGAGAAAAATAATTTAAAATAAATTATTTCCTATGAGGTGGAAATAATTTAAAATAAATCAAGACATGTACGCTGGAGAGTAGGCAACAGACTGCAAAAGCAATTTAAAATTTCATGCTAAATGCTTTCCTTAAAAGATTATCCTAAATTTTAAGAATGAAGAAAAAGTCCTCGACTTACAACCATTCATTTAGTGACCACTCAAAGTTGCAATGGCAAAGTTATAAAGTTACTTCCTCATTTAATAAGCACGGCAAAAAAAAGTCATAAAATTCGGTGCGATTTATTTAACAACTGCCTTGCTTAGCAAGCAAAATTCTGGTCCCAATTGGACTATCTGTAGTCCTTTTTTAAATATAATCTCTATGGTAGCTGGGACTCAAAAACAGAACAACTGAAAAGCTTGAGCAAACTTTCAGGCATCTTGTTCTTAAATCATTCAGGGTTAGCATTATAGTTTCGTATTATATTTACAGCCTCTTCAACAAAGGATGTATAAACTTCCTACATAGGCATTGTTAATAATGGGGTGTTGCATTCTGGATTAATTATAGTCCTGAATTCTTCAAAAGCAGCCCTAACTTGATTATACTGCAATAATTTAGGAGTGATTCAAATAAGCCATGTGTCATTTTGGTCAAACTGAAATGGTTGACATAGTATCTCAGCTGAATAAAGCATTCCGGCCCAAAGTTGAGACCTGGGCATCCAAAATCAATTTTTGATGAAGAACAATTGGATAATTTTCATGAAAACTTTTGTCATCCACGAATGAGAAAGCTTTAATTTAGAATTGATCTTGTATGAAACAACAGCACTATGAGTATTCAATATGGCGTCAGAATTATCTAGCTGGAAGGAAAACAAAAATGAAAGGGTCTCAAAATGTTTAACTGTCTGTACTTCAACAGAACTCAAGTACTTTGGCCACCTAATGAGAAGGAAGGACTCACTGGAGAAGAGCCTAATGCTGGGAAAGATTGAGGGCAATAGAAGAAGGGGACGACAGAGAATGAGGTGGCTGGATGGAGTCACTGAAGCAGTAGGCGTGAGCTTAAATGGACTCCAGAAGATGGTAGAGGACAGGAAGGCCTGGAGGAACGTTGTCCATGGGGTCGCGATGGGGCGGACATGACTTCGCAACTAACAACAACAACAACTTCAACAGAGGAGTTGGAAAAAGAAGTACAGTATCTGTGCACATGCATGGACATCCAAACATCAGATATATGTACTCATAATTCTTCTGCAGATGATAAGCAAGACAGAGAAGTAATAGGGACAGAGAATGGATAGTTTGCCTTACCTTTGTGATTATCTCAACATACATCTTTTTTCAACTGTTGTTTCTTAAAATTGAGGGATCTTGTTTAAAAAGAAAATAATTTAAGAGATATGGATGAAACCGTTTTAGAGGTAATTTGCTCAGATAAAACAGTGGTGTGCGAAATGGAATCCTTTGCAGAGGCTCTCCTTCCAAATATGTCAATCAGTTTTCATTAATGTAGCTTTCCCAATCTGACACCCTCCAAATAAAGATTAAAACTTCCACAATTGCCTGGCTGGCTGGGACTTCTAGGAGTTGGGCTTTGGGACATCTGGACAGAGCCATGTTGGAGAAAAATCCAACAGAGATGAAAGTCCTTGTACAATCAGCTTTGCTAGGCTCTCTTTTATTTTCCAACAAATGGTAAACTCTGCCAAAGCAGACAGTAGTAACCTCCACTCTGCAGGGAAGGCTCTTTAATATGCAGCATCCTTTATGCAGCCCAGTGATTTTATGATTAAAAAAAAAGTAAATGCATTTTCTTTTTACAATTTAATGCAGATAAAGATACAGATAATGCTCCTGATTGCATAATCAACCATTTACCTGGGTAAGTGCAGTTGTGATCTATCTCACAGAGGAAGAAAAATAGTTCATTTGGATCCACAATGCTATTTAAATATATGTGCAATTAAAACTATCCATTATTACTAAAGTTTTATAAGGAAGCCCTTCCAAAAATTGATGTAGTTACTCTTAATAATATGATTTTAAAAGAAAACAGTTTCAAGATTACTTACCTGCAGCATGGTTTTATTTAAATTTTAATTCAGATTGTTTTTAAAAGCAGAGAAGCAGCATGGCAAGGATACAATAGAAAGAACTAAGCTATCTTATTTTTAATTGAATAATTAGTACTAGATAGGAGCACTGCAGTGGAAGTAAAAAAAGAAGAGATGAGGGCTGCAATTGTAGGATTAAAATCCAATCCCTTTTTACATGCATTACGCAACACGTTAAAAGAAAGAGTTGAGTTTTCCTTGCAGTCACCATTTTGACTTTTTTGACTTCCTCTATGTAGTTTCCTAGTTCACAAAACTGAACACTGGTAAAGAGAAAGAAAAGGCAGTGGGCAAACTATATATAATATTCTGAATAAATACCATAATGGAGCAAAAGCAGAAGGCAAACTATATATAATATTTTAAATAAATCCTATAACGGATAAAATAAAAGTTTTTCCCATTGGTTTTAGGCAAAAATTATTACACGTGCTTAGATTTTTATGATCTTCAGTACGACCTCTAAAGCACTAGAAAGGATAATGCAATGTGATGACTCATGCCTATTGTCTCATGAATCCAGTTTATACCAAATAGAGTTATAATAAGTAAGGTATGCTGGGTTTGGGACACATTCTGTCAATCCTTCCACCATGGTAAATAAATCCTGGTTTATAACATTGTGTTGTGCAAAGCCACTAATAGTTAACAAACCGTGAGTAAGCAAACCTTGACTGAACCATGGGGTGCTTTCATGAATATACATACTGTATATGGATTGCTTTTGGTTTGAGACACTATTATAATTCACCAATATGGCTTAGTATTACCATACTTCTAGCTTGTTCAGCTAAATTTCCTGAATTAATCCTGCTTTAATATGCATGATCTCTGGAAGTAAGTCCCCCTGAACTTAACAGGTCAGTGTTGATAGTAAGAATACATTGCTATAGATTGCTAAAAGAAAAAAAAATGCATTTTTATTCTAGTTGTTTAAAAAAATAGCTGTAAGTACTGTTTCCCTTTCAAAACCAAAAGAGAGCCAGTTTGGTCTAGTCTAGTGGCTAAGGCACCAGGCTAGAAAGTGGGAGGTTATGAGTTCAAGTCTCACCTTAGCCATGAAAGCCATCTCTGTGACTTTGGGCCAATCACTTTTTCTCTGCCCAACCCACTTTACAGGGTTGTTGTGGGGAAAATAGGAGGAGGAGGAGGAGGAGGAAGATGTGTTGAATATGATCGCTCCCTTGAGTTATTTGTAAAAATAATAATGGCGGGGTACAAATCAATCAATCAATAAAACAGCATATCTATTGCCACAAATCCAGTTACCCATGTTGTTTTAATTTTTTAAAAGTATCAGTAGCTATTGCATGTGGCAATTATAAACATTCCATGGAAATTTGCTCCCCCCCCGCTATTATCAGAAAAGTCAACTGACAGCTATGGAGAACATACCTGATTAACTGATTAATTTAAAAATCAGTTATTGATTCTGATATGTACTGTCCACTAGTTGTTCATATATGTAACATGCTTTGCCCAATCGATTAAATAAAACCTATATAACCAGTAATCAGTAATATAAGAATGAAAATGAATGCATGCCTTCTAGGCACTCTGCATCTGAAATTAGAATAGACAGCACACAGCTTTCCCATTTATTCTTTATATTTTGAAAGTGATTCCACTGGGCATAAGAGAGGTATATCAGAGGACTTTGATCATACTCATGCTGATAACCTTCCAACTAGGCCGGGGTAGGCAACCTTGGCTCTTTTATGACTCGTGGACTTCAACTCCCGGAATTCCTGAGCCAGCAATGCTGGCTCAGGAATTCTGGGAATTGAAGTCCACGAGTCATAAAAGAGCCAAGGTTGCCTACCCCTGAACTAGGCTATAGAGATGCTGTCACTGCTGGGAATTGCATTCCTACCTTCATTCCCCCAGACTATCAAGTGTGAGAAATTCTAGAGTCCTATTTTTATTTTTCTCCTTTTGTTTTTTTATTAATAATTTTATTGATGTTGGTAACATAGTAAAAACTGATACAAACTAAACGAGAAGAAAAAGAGAAACCCGAATATCCAGAAGATGCAGAAAAAAAAGAAAAGAAAAAGAAATAAGTAGAAAAGAAAAAAGCAAGAAAGATGATAACAAAATCGTGCTTCCAACCCTTATCACAGCAAGCATTAGTTATTATATTAATTTTTCATCCTCTTTTAAAATTACAGATAAAGAAAACTCTTCTCCACATAGGCTAAAGTTTTATCTATATACAGTCCAGAAATCATCTTTTCCTTCCTGGTTCAGCAAAAAATCCATTCGGAGTTACCAGAAATATCAAACAAATAGTTTATTCCTGGTCAAATGGTCCAACTTTATATTCCCATTATTATTATTTTTTGCTCCACACAATCTTGACCTTTAAATCATTTCTCCAGCAATGCAGGATTTGATCTTTTATCACTCTTTGGCATTTAAAAGGAGTCTTCAAAGCGTTCACCAGCCTAATGTGTAAATCCCATAAAGAGGCATCGTCCAGATTTTCTTGTCTCAGCTGTTGTATGTCCAGATACTTTTCTCGATTTGTCTTTTGTACTCCCATTTTGGTAATCTCAATTTTGTTTATCTTCTGTGTCTTTTAACTCTACTATGCCAGTGTGAGGTAAAAGTTTTTTAAAGTTTTTAAAAAGTTTTTCTCATCATCTTCAAAAATGTATCCATTAAAATCTGTATCCCTAATTCTGACATATTAGTTATTAATATTTCAGTCCATGTTTTATTTTATTTTTTTAAGATAATGAAAAATTATAACCTGCTTACCCATTTTAACTCTTTACTTCCTGATCCTTTAGTTCCATCTTCATCTTCCTTTAGTTCTATCTTACAACCTTCATCAAGCCTGAGTTCCTAATATGGATTTCGTTCCATTTCAGTTGTTTCTCATGAGTATATTACATGCTTGATTTTCAAAGTTGGCAGCAAAAATAACCAATATTCCAAAACTGTGTGGTCTCTCAGTCTGGTTAAAACTCTTAAACCAAGTCTTTTATTTTTGCTTTCCCCCCAATTTTATATTATTTAAAATTCTTAATTCTCTGTTTAAAATTTCTTAAATTTGAGGAAGGTAAAACTCACCAGTTGCAAAATTAAGCTCATTGTTTTAAAGGTCTCTAATATCCTTAAGGTGGTTAAACTAAACATTTCCAAATATTGTTTGGAAGTGTGTTCTGCTGGTGTGTCTGGCTGACTTAGTGTACTTATGAAAGGCTCTGTTCCCAAAGGAGTTTTTCAAAAGGCAACTGGACTTTCTTTTCCTTGAAGATGTTTCGCTTCTCACCCAAGAAGCTTCTTCAGTTCTGACTGAAGGGCTCTGCTGTTTCTGAGAACAAAGATGTAGTCTCCCTTGGCTCCTCCAACTCAGACCTATAGGAGGCCACTGTTTTCTGATCTTCCAGTCAGAGCACTCATGGGTGATCTCCCAATCTCTCCTTGGGAAACATTCAAAGGACCACTCTACTCGCTGGTCTCTCGTTCTTCACAGCGGCTGTCATCTCTGCTCACAATCCAAAGTAATGTTACAGATAAAAGATGGGGAGGGAAGGAGCGGGAGGGGGGTTTCTCTTAATTCAACAAGCATCTCCAGTATACGTTTCCATTGGGGTCACAAGCCAGCTGGCAGAACCTGGTCTTCAGGCCCTTACAGAAGGTCAGAAAGGGGGAAGCCACAGCAGAGAAGGCTCTTCTCTTGGACCACGCCATTAGCGAACACACTGTTAACTATCTATTATGTGATCGATGTTTTAAAAATCAATAAAACTTTAAAAAAAAATTCCAACTGATGGGGCCCCGCAGCATGCCCTCTCTGCCAGTGCAGATGGGTTGGGCCAGTCCCATTGGAGTGAGATGGTCACTCAAACAACTTGGACTCATGCCATGCAGGACATTAAACACCTTGAATTGCACCCAGAAACTGCCTGCACTGCCACTCTCTACACCAGTGGAATGCTCTTCAAGGGTAGGCCTATGTAGAGCACATTTCAGTAGTCCAAACATGAGATGATCAAAGCTTGAGTGACTGAATGCAGGGATTCCCGATCCAGGAAAGACCACAACTGGCGCACAACAGAAGTTGTGCAAAGGCTCTCCTAGCCGTGACTCTTGTGAGTCCAAGTTGCAAACCGGGTGTATCTGGGGTAGTACAACCCCATCCAGAACTAAAGTTGTTAAAGTTCCGGATCTTGAAGCTCCAGGCCCCTATTTGGTCTTGTCAAGGTTCAGGTGAACACTGTTGCCTCCCATCCAACCCCTGTAAGCCTCTAGGCATGGCAAGAGAGCAGCAATAGTATCACTTAGTATCACAATAGTATCACTTAGATCACCAGGGGTGGAAATATAAAGTTGAGCACCTTAACCCGTGGTAGCAAATGATCTCAACCAGAAACTTCATGCAGATGGACTTCCGGTTCCGGTCGCAGCGCCTGCGGACGTGCAGAGAACTCGTTCTCTTGGCCGTCCAGTTTCCCCCCGCCGGTAGACCCTGGATAGGGTCGAAAGTCGCCCTGTAGGGGCGACCACCGTAGAGGAGGGCACTCGTTGATCGCGGAGGGAGCGGCGGCTCCCTCTGCGGTCCGAGAAAACCACCTTTGGGCCGACGGGGAAAAGATCCGCCAGTAACATGGCCGATCACTCAGCTGCTCCAGCCGAAAGTCACAGCAACATCTAAGCAAAAAGAACCACCGTGGAAGATCCGGGTGAGACCTTTCCTTCCCTCTTGTTAATTTACCTTTTTCCCTGCTAACAGCTTTAAAAACTATTTCCCTATTTTGAGAAAGCAGCGTTTGATTACTGGGGAAAACGGGCTTTGGAAAAACAATTATTGGTTTTTTTTACTATTTTATTTTGTCTACATAAGCAGTTGGAACTCGAGCATCCGGGTTATTGTGACTTTCTCTTTTGGCTTGTTTATCTTCAGTTTAGGTGAAAATCCTTAGGGAGGGGGTGGAATGTTCTTTTTTTCTCCCCCCCCTCCTGAACAGTATTGCCTAAAAAACTTTTTGCTCTCTGGGCGGACTTATGTAGATTCTTTTGGATACAATGCATCCTGGGACTTGGCATGAAGCCCAGAAACTTGGGCTGATACAATGTAACTTGCTCCATTTGAACTCCCACTTCCTGATTTTGGCGTGATGCCCAGACTGGATTACAATATAACAACTGACTGCCAGTTTTTATCTCTGTGCTGGACCTGACTATTGGTTTTTTTTTCTCTATCTTTCTTTGGAAATATATCTCTGTCTGCATTTTATATTTTATAACGCTGCAATCTATTTTTTAAGCTGAACTTCTTTAAAAAAAAAAGAAGAAGATGGAATCCTACTCACAGATTAATTATGGACTTATATTAGAAAAATTTTTGGAAGCGAGACTGGAACTTAAAGAACATTTTAGATCGCTTAGTTTCAAGGAGGACTCAGAATTAAAAATTGAAGCTCAACCTTTGATTGACTATGATACACAATCAGATCTACAACTTAATGAGATGGATGGAATACATTTACAATCTATTGAATCTACTGAATTTATTGAAGAGGAAGAGGACACATCCTACATGATGGATTTCTTTGATGATCAAAGGCAGAACTCAACTAAAACATTTACAACTTTAAAAGCAACAGGATTGGACTTCCAAATACGAGGCACAAAAAACGTTGACAACATGACAGTACAGACAACACTGGATAAAAGAGAAAAAGAATATGATTGGACTCAATGGTGGGAAAAGGCCTTTAGCCAGTTACTAAGATGGGAGGATTTAGAGGCCCTGTTGTGGAAACCTACCTGGCACAAAAAGAAAGCTAGAATTAGATTTAAAAATAAGAGTTAAAATTTTATTTGATGGGTAAAAAGGGCTTCTGGACGTTGATTGAACTAATATTTTTGAGATCTTTAAGGTTACTTTGGTATGAGTCAACACTAGATTTAAATTATGGATTTGATTATGATTTGGAATGGCAATAAGAAAAATTGGAAAATTTATAATTAAAGGAGTTAGATTGAGATTGAGACTGGTGAAATATTATTGATATTTTTATTTATAAGAATTGAATGGTAATTAGTGAGGTATTAAATGGATTAAACTGAAACAATTGAGGAATCTTTTAGGGACGTGGACTGATCTATGAAAATATTGGATAGAATATATGAAATAGAATATAGTTGAGAAATATTAAGATATAATAGTTATATTACTTGTTTATGATAGAAATAATTATTGTCCTATTATTATTATTATAATGTTATTATATTACTATGTCTAATGCAATAGTTTTAAAATATATAAATTCATGTTTATTTACATAATATGTATGTGAAATAGAATAAGAGATATAATTTGATTGAGAAGCATAAATTGAAATTGGAATAATAGATAGAGGTGAGAAACAATTTATATTTTAGGAATGCTCAAATTGTATACCATAAGAGGGAACTTTTAAAGTAGTAGTTTAAATTGTATATGTATGACTGTATTTTTTGTTGTGTTCTATGGAGTGCCCTATTTCCACGATGTGTTGCAAGCACTTGGCTGTAAAACAAACAAAAACTAATAAAACTTGTTATGGGAAGAAAAGAAAAAAAAGAAACTTCATGCAGATGTTAAAAGGAGGTATGGATTATGTTACATGTTATGATGAACTCCAACAATATTTTGGATTGAAGAGCAGAAGCAAAATTTGAACTTGTAAAAATCCAATTACTGAAAAGTGTTTCTTTAAAAAAGCTGGAGGGATAGGAAGTCAAGATATTTGAATGTTCTATTAATTAATGTTGTCTCCCTGGCAGCATCTGATGTTTGAAAAACTGTTTGCAATCCATACCAGATCTTAGCAGTAGAATCATTAACAGTAAGAATCAGAAGCATAATAATAACTGGCAGCTGTGATTTCACATAGTTGTGTATATAATCATGATCATAGGTTCTTGTGAAGACATGTTGAAGGCCAACATCAGCTGAAGATTTCTCATTTTTGTGGATATAATAATCATAGTAGCATAATTTCTTATTTTTCATTTTCCCATGCACTCAGCATACTTGTAAGCCCACTTAACAGATGTGTCCCGAGTGAATGCATTTCCAATTCATTTAGAAGAAAAGAATTAGTCCTGGTGAATTATAAAATGGTCACATTTCTAAACAGTAGATAGCCATGTTTCTTACAAATGGTGTGCTAAAACTCACCTTTCAGTGATAATGGTATTCAGTTTAATTAGACGTAATCTTTGCAGTCTTCATTAGCTATTAATTTATATAAAGATAAACTTAAGCATATTGTGTACTTTCATTATCATATAATTGTTATTTTAATTTTACATTATAAGCAATATAATACAGTACATATTTTTACTTCTTCACATTAGTGAGCAATTATTTCCACTGCCTCCTCTAATAATCTACCTGCCCACAGAGGCCAAATTCTTAATGCTTTGTTATTATTACTATGGCCATGTTGTGTGTGTCAATAAAACTGGTCAGAGAAAGTGACCTGAATTCACAAACTAAGCCATGTTGTGTAACTCAGCAAATATTATTTGAGAGCAAACTGGAGAATGGAGAATTAAATTAGGCAGATATATGACTAGTAATTTCCATTTGAATGTGAGCTTGATTTAATATAGTTTTCCCAAGTTTAGAGGGTGGGGCAGTGGCTCAGTAGTTAAGACTCTGGGCTTGTCAGTCGCAAAGCCAGTAGCCTCGATTCGAGACCTGAGCGCTACATGATGGGGTGGGTTCCCGTCCTCCCCCAGCTTCTGCCAACCTAGCAGTTCAAAAACATGCAAATAAAAAAATAGATGGAGGCCAAATGACCGCAAAAATGTCTTCGGACAGCGATGGCTCAATGGCTTTGAAGTGGAGATGAGTATCCCCCCCTACAGTTGGCAATGACTGGTGAAGTAAAATCTGTAGACACTCGTTTTTATATCCCAAGTTTAAGCTGAACAACTCCTTAAAAATTAGCAGGAAGAACATTACTAATTGTCCCTGTATGTGTATCAATTATGAGGTAGTAGAGGTTGTTCTATAATTTCTTCTAAAACGTTAATAATTTTATTTTGTCTCAAAACTGATAAGACCTTTATTTAAGTAAGCATAACAGAATGGTTAGATTTCAGTAACACTGAGAGAAATAGGCATTATGAACAAAGTAGGTCATGAAACTGTGCAGAATATGGTTATATAGGAATATACAAATTAAAGTTGGATGGACAATATAGCTAATATTGTCCATCCAACTTTAATTTTACAAGAATATAGTATTTTTCAGTCTCCTGTGACTTGTAGGATTCAATAGCACCTCAATCTTTTATCATTCCAGATCACATAGCAGTTCAGGGGCATCTTTTGAACGAACATTTTATCCTACTGAATCTAACGCAACTACAAGTATAATTTCTGGTTTTTACATTAAAATAACACCCCAGAATTTCTATAAAAGATTGTGCAACATATAGAATCATGTGCAGGTAAAATTGGAAAGGCCATTTCAACGTGCAATTGCATAGCTATCAGTTGTGATAACAAAATTAATGAAGATTTTCCTCAGCTCCCATCATCTGAATCAGAAAAGAGGCCTTTTATCTTTATTTCAATGTGAAATCTGGATCTACCAACATTATGTAATCTGGAAAGTATCTTCAAAGAGTGACTTTGATGGACTTATTCAGGTGCTTTACCCTTTGCAAAAAAAAATACAACCTTACAGTTATTCAGTCATTTATACTTTGCCATCGATGTTTGTGTCACTAAGCTTTTCAGTTTCTGATGTAAAATATTTCTTGGTACACGAAATCCCTGGATGTAGTTTTCAGTGGCAAAAATGCCAAGAATTTATCTCATATGTAAATAAAATTCAAACAAAATATAAAAATTCACAGCATTGAACAAAAGATAAAAGCATGACGTTGAATCTCTATAGTGCTAGCAGATATTCTTCTTGGTTTCATATTTGCTGTTAAATAAACATTTGAAATGGACATAATTTCAAGGCTGCCTTTAAGTTCCTTCAATAAGAATTCGCTCATCTGAATCATTGTTCTTCACAGTCTGTGAATTTTCTCTTGGTTAAACAAGGTATGTTGCTGTTGTGTTAACTTACATAGCTACTTTTGTTTTGGGGGGGGGAGTTATTTTTTCTGTAATACAGTGTTTAAGTTTCCTTATTTGTGACCGCAGAGAAACTACCTCTTAATATGTGCACTATTGTCAAATGCTTCCCAAAATTGCCATTATTTGCACTACAACAGAGACACTGCAGATTAAGTAGATACACTTGTGTTTTTATCAAAGAAAAAAAACACATAATATAATGATAATCAATAAAAATAGTATGCCGTTTGAAAAAACAAACAAACCATGATGGAGGTGAAAAACCATTTATGTCAATAATGGTACTTTCCTCCCACACTAGTCACCAATACTGTTGAAGAAAACAACAGGCATATTTATTTTTGATAAATAAGAGAAAGAGAACTAGGAAGTGTTAATGGTTCAGTTTACTGTGAAAAATATTCTCAAAGAGTCTGCTTTCTGGTATGTTCTACCAGAAAAAAAAATTAACATGGAAACATTCTAATTCCATACATATTTAAACTTTGGGTATGGCTGTAGCAGCAAGTGAATTTTCTCTATGGATGGTGGTATATAAAGGGGATGTTATTTGAAGGAAGATGCACAATTCTTGCGGATGACTGCATCAATAAGTTACAGTAGCTTAGCCTTGCTCTCTAGATACATCATGTATCCAGGTTAGGAAACATTTCTCATACTCTAAAGTTTAAATCACCTTAATTTTTCTTTTATTGGCATCCAATCTGATGTACATGATTGATAGAATAAAAATGAGTACATAAAAAATGCAATGATGAAACAAACAAACCACCATTAAGAAACTTTAAGTTTATTCAAACTGGCAAGAAAAACATTGGGCCTTTAGATGGGGAAAAGTATGAAAGGAATGCTCAAGGAATGCTGCAATAATTCAATAATATAAAGGATTCACTCGGTTTCTGCATCTCCTATTCCTATAGGAGATGCAGAAACCGAGTGAATCCTTTATATTATTGAATTATTGCAGGAAACAAAGTACAAATACCTAAGCCTGTACTGATTTTCTCAAGGAGACAACTGGGACAATTAAAGTCAATTAAAGTTGCAAGAGAAGAACTTGAAAGATCACACAGGAGCAAAGAACTGGTCCTGGTGGCATCTGTCTGAGATTTCCTTAAGAACTCAAAATTGCTGACCTCTTAATAAAATTATATAACTTGTCCCTCAGTTATACTAGAAGATCAGAAAATAGCCAACATTAAACTAGTTTTTTAACATAGACACAGGGGACATCCCAGAAATTGTAGCTCAACTTCACAGGAACATCACCAAGCGCAGAGAGGAATAAGCCTTGCTAAGACAAATCAGCTTGGATTCTGCAAAGGTAAATTCAGATACTTGGACTTTCAACAAGCTTTTGAGAATTTAATCAAAGATTCATTCTTCTGCTGTTATTGGCTAAGTCATACTTAAAAACTGAAAACAGAGTACAAATAAGTGGACAATTTTCTCAATGGAGACAGATAACAAGCTCCTCAGTGATCAGTGAGAATTTTACCCTTTTTCATAAATTATCTTAAGTTAGGGATAAGTAGTGATAGGCCAGATGATATGGCCCCAGTTTGGGAAAACATTTCTCTACATACCACTTACAGGGAACAACAATCAGAGAATATAAAGTAAGATATGGTTGGCGAATGTGAGAAACAAAATGCTGATTAAAATGCTCCAACAGGACTATTTTCATTTCCCAACTGGCTGTTTCCTATGAGGAAAATATGTTCGATTTATATTTCTGATTGATTGGCACCGTGCTATTAAAAAAGATGAGTGCCTCAACCATGAAAATATTGATTTGATCTAAATCTGGCTTTCTGCAAATTTCAGAACATGACAGTGATTTTTTTTCTCAATTTACTTTCCTCTGTTGTCTCTTACCATATCATGTGCTATTCCAGAGAAACTTCCTTTGAGCCTGAGTTTCAAGATCTGGGGGGAAGCTTAATTATCTTCTTTTAGCACAGGTGGAATTCTACTGAATATAAATATAATGTAGTGGAAGCAAATAGCCTTTTTAATGTAGTAATTCAGTGACTTAAGGATTGAACAGAGTAAGTCCCCATAGCCATTTTTCAACTATAAAATGTAAACATGAATGGATATAGCCCATAACCCAGTCTCATAAGCAGTTCTCTTTTTATAGAATATTCTACAGCGCTTGTCAATTTTTGCAGATGCAAATTTAGATTTTATCCAAAGTGATATATCCGGATTGATTAAACAAAACATTGAAGAAAACATAATAAAGGCATGTAAATTGCTTAACATTAATATAACCCCACGAAACTAAACTCAGAAACACACTGCACTTTGTTCAGTGGATTTACTTCTAGGTAAAAAGTAAACACAGTATTGAACGTATCTCACACAATCCAAATATGTTCAGATATTTTGATTACAAAAATATAAATCAAATATAAATTAACTGGCTATTTTATTATTTGCGCACCAAGAGCCATAATTTTCATAAAGTTGCTCCAAACTATGTTCGTTTCCTAGAATGAAAAAAATAAATAAATCAGAATTCTCAGCTAATAAACATAACTGTGTTTATTCATTAAGAATGGCTTTATAAAGAAACACAAAAACATTTAATAATAGACTAGGAGAATTAAATTTAGAACTATAGAAGGACCACCACTAAGTTCTTTATTAGTTAATTCCTGACTTGTAGTGGAAAGTCTTGATTATCAGGCTCAAACTCAGAGACAAAACGATGTCATCCCATCAAGTTCAATCCTTTATTTGCTTACCCAAAATGGACTAAAGCTACAACTTTCTCATCTACTAGATATATCCTGAGAGGTTCTAGAGCAGGGACCTCCACATTTTTGGGCACCATGGACCGGTTCCATGGAGAGAGGTTTTTCCGCAGACTGGAGCAGGCGTGGTTCCACATGCTCCCTGCATCCTGCAGATGGGGCTTCAGTGGTTTGCCTGGCCCAGTTTCTGGCACGCCATGGACTGGTGCCAGTCCACGGACCGGGGGTTGGGGACCCCTGTTCTAGAGCATGAGTGTGCAACCTTTTGGCTTGCCTCAGTGAGGGAAGAGGAATTGCCTTGGGCCGCATGTAAAATATAGAAT
This sequence comes from Azemiops feae, assembly GCA_023970755.1. Lineage (NCBI taxonomy): Eukaryota > Metazoa > Chordata > Lepidosauria > Squamata > Viperidae > Azemiops > Azemiops feae. The sequence goes on along the minus strand of JALGBA010000392.1, from coordinate 258,075 downwards.
ATAGTTAATGTATATAAAGCACATAATAATGTTAAGAGTTTACAATCTTGTGGGACCTCTTCATTAGCTGTTCAGGGCTGTATATGGCCTGTGGACCATAGATTGGACACACCTGTTCTAGGATGTGGTTACCTTGAACCTCTTCCCTTTCCCCCCATCCAGCTCCAAACTATGCAGTCTTCTAATTTGGAGCTCTCTCTGGGAAAGCTCTGTGTCGCCAAAACTCTTCCCCATTGTTCGTCCAAGTGCACATTGATATCCCCCCTCCCAACACACCCAAACCACCAAAAACTATCAGGCATATTGCTAGCATCTCAGAGTTTTAGAGGATGTATTTTAGTATACTATGTAGCCTTTAAAACACTTAAAACTGCTTATTTAGAGGATGCAGTTTGTGTTTTATAATAAAAAAAATCTATTTAATACATTAATTTGTTGTGCTTTTGTGTTTTCTCATCAATGAAGGACTCTTCTGAGACAACAGGACGATTAGTCATTCCATTAATGAAGATGGAAAAAACAATTAAGGAAGTATCCTGAGAAAATGTTAAGACGTTTCTGGATACATCAAGTCTGGAATTTGAGTAAATGATGAATGTAATGAAGTACATGTTCTCACGCACAAAAATACAAACCATTCGAAAGAGAATTTTATTCAGAATATTAAAAGTCTATCTAGACTAGAGGGAGATGTGAAACGAAGTTCAACATTACCACTCCAAATGGTGACTTCTTCAAAATTTAACACCAGTGGCCAAACCTATATTATTCTTTCTAATATGCACGTCTGCTAGGAAGCATTTACACAAATACAGATTTATTATTTAAAAGATCAAAATACTCTTGAGTTGAGCTCAACTTCACTAAGGAACATGATCTGATCTCTGGAAAAGAACTCATGAAATAGTTTTACATTTTGAGGCATAAAAGTTGATGTAGTTTATCTTGAAAGAAGGAATGTAACACATAGCAAAATTTGGAGAATTACAGGTTGTTTTGGTAGACTTCCTCAATTTGGCAGTTTCAAGCTGGTTGCAGTTGTACAATTGTAGAACAGAATTTCTAATGAGCATAATAAGCAAACTGCCCAGGAATTCTGAGGGTTGTACTTTGGAAAACATTGGATCAGAAAAGGCAGACGTAGAGCTAAATCAGAAGACTGATCAGATAGTCTTCATGCAGAACTAAGTAGATATGAGTCTGGTTAGCACCTGAACTCAAGATCATGACCTACCATCCTGAAATGCAAGATAGAAATGAGGTTGAAAAGTGAGATGAATATGATACACCTATACCAGATCCACTCTCAGTAGCACTCAGACCCACAGCTGATTGGAAAATGAATCTCAAAAAAAGATTACTTTGAACTAAACAGTTTTATGTGCTGAATTATTTCAGTCATATGGCCATATATGAATTGTTGCAGTAGTAAACCCATTATGCCAATATATAGTAACTAACCAGGTTTCATGAGGCCAGGTCCTTGAAACTTAATGTAGAAGTCAATAAACAGCAAAAAAACACAAAAAAAACCACCATTTATTTACCTCACAGGATAAAACATATTTTAAAATCCAAATATGCCACACTATCCGGCACATTTATTAAGGATACAAGTAAGAACACTATTCTATAAAACTCACAAGCATTTTTTTTTTTGCCTTAGGAGCTAAATAAAATACTAAATATTCAAATTAGGTAACATAGCCATAAGTTCGTTTCCAAAGGTAGAGAATAAAGAGTATGTGTTACTAGCATACTAATATTTCCCTGCAAATGTGTTTCTTCTTGAAATATTCTGAATCTAGCAAAAAGAAATATTATTCCTACTCCTGGAAAAACAGAAGTTTATCCTAAAATAGAGGTTCATGAATGGAAAGGACAGAAATGGTAGAGTAGTTGGTCTATTGGAATTTATGATAATAGGATTAAACTATTTCACATAAAAGATTCACATTAAAAAAGCATTTTAGGATGAATAAATTGTAAATTTCGATCCAAAAACAGAAAATAACATGTTCAAAACTAAAGAACTTGATTATATCTTTGGGATATCTTCCGTAAGGCCTGGATCAAGCCAATTAGTCCAAAGTCATCTGAAACACTGATTGGCTTTTTAATCAAAGCACCTCATAAAATATCTACCAAATCATAAGCCACCTTGGAATTATATATATGAAAGATCTTCCACCAGATTAATATTCTGGCATCATTTGTACATAATTTTCAACTTGTAACAGAAAGGTTACTAACAGAGTTATTGAGAGCCAGTTTAGTATAGTGGTCAAAGCATAAGTCTAGAAATCGTCTAGTCCAGTGGTGGCGAACCTATGGCACGGGTGCCAGAGGCGGCACTCAGAGCCCTCTCTGTGGGCACACGCGCTGTCGCCCCAGTCCTAGGCCTTCAGCTGGGTTTTATAAAACCTTTTCGCTTTAGGCCTCCGCCGCCGTGTGCAAAAAAAAAAAGGTTCAATCAGTCAATTTCAACTTCTCGCGGGGAAAAAAAATCTTGCAAAGTTGGAATTGATTGATTGAACTTTTTAGTCCCACCCAGTCTGCCGTTACCACCGCAGCCATGCCCACCCAAAGGGCCACGCCCACCCAATGAGCCACACCCACCAGGCACTCGACGATGCATAAGTGGGTTTTGGGTTGCAGTTTGGGCACTCAGTCTCTAAAAGGTTCGCCATCACTGGTCTAGTCCCACCTTAGGCATAAAGCCAACTAGTTGATTTGGGGTTAGTCAGTCTCTCTCAGTCCTAGGAAGCAGGCAATGACAAATCATTTCTGAAATCCTGCCAAGAAAACTTTTAGGACTTGTCCAGGCAGTCTTTAGGAGTCAATACTGACTCAAAAGCATAATAAAGTAAAATATAAAATAAAATAAAATAAAACATAAAATAAATTAATAAAACAGAATAATAAAATAAAGCAGAGTAATGCAAAATTTTCTGAGTTCAGAATATGCCAAGCTCAGAATAGCTGATTCAAGTGTTCCAAGAACCCTGCATTTCAAAGTTATGTTACAAATTTCAGATGAAAGAAGGACTATTCCTAAGTCTATGTAAAGCAACGTGTATTTGCTGTGATACAGAGATCTGCACTCAGAACCTGCATTATAGAGCATGTCTGCAACTATATTAAAGCATACGGTTGGGAACTGGGTAGTTGAAGAAGTGTTAACACATCCACAGTGCATCAAATTAGGAAGTTGTGTCAAGTTATTGGTGTGAATACTATCTGAGATCAGGTGACAGTCACATTTTGTAATATGTAACATGTGTAAATAGCTGAATAGAATAGAGACCCGCTAGTCAAGGTGTTAACCATGAGAGGATACACTATTTGTTTTAGGGACTATATAGTCAAGTGGTAAACTCTAGGATAAACAATTATAGGAAGATGAATTTCAGGTTGGCTGTGGTTGAAGCTAACTGATAGCGGCATTGTTTAGTGATATTTTTAGCATCATTTCTATGAAAATGGCTTGTTTGTAAATAGTTGCAAGCTGAACTTCCATTTAAACCACTCCCCCTTTCTACACTATTATCTGATAAGGCTACAGTACGTGGTGCATTGATCTCTTTGGTTCTAACCTTCATTAATTTTAGAGATCCCTGAAGATGGAGCAACTTTGGTGCCAGCTAATTAAATGCTCTCTAGAGTTTCTCTCCATGCATTTTACTAGGCTGAAATGAACTCTTTTTCTTTCAATGCAATCTACAAAGATTTTTCCCCTAGCTATTACTAATTAAATGATGCTGTAAGAATTTCTATTACATTTTTAAACATCAGGGAAACAAAACTGCACATCAAAATTCAGGTAAACACTCCAAAAAGGGGGAAAATCTTTTTTCACATTTTGTTATTAGCTGGCATCCCTTCACATATAGCTTAAATTCTCCTTTCATCTCAACCTGTGTATTTAATACTGCCCGGAATAATGCTAACGAAATACTGGAAGAAGCTGTCAGCTGTTGAGCACCTTCAAGACTGTACAAACTAAAAACACATTAGTATGAAAGTCTACCTGCCACAGTATAATTTTTATGCACAACAATAATTCAGAAAAGGAGAATATACAGTGACTTAAAGTACCCTTACTAATTAAAAATATCCCAAAAGAATAAACTTGCCTTCACATTCATATTGAGCTGGAAACGAGAGCAATCACAATTTTAGCAGCCTGTTTATGAAATTTATTTTTTACTTGGTTAAGATAAAAATGAGAGCTATTTGGGAACCTAGAGAGTTAATTAATGGTAAAGGATCTTTGTGTGTGTGTGTGTGTGTGTGTGTGTGTGTGTGTGTGTGTGAGAGAGAGAGAGAGAGAGAGAGAGAGAGAGAGAGAGAGAGAGAGAGAGAGAGAGAGAGAGAGAGCGAGAGAGAGAGAGAGAGAGAAGCAATGGAGAAAATAATCTTGAGTTGCATACATGGAGGGAATCTTTCCAAACTATGATCCATTGCTGAAAGAATACTTTATCCCACCAAAACAACCAGTTAAAATATAATCTGAATAAATTAATAATTATTGTTAGGCTTCCCTTTTATTGTATCTCAACATCAATGAACGAAAAATAATAGAGAAATACATAGTGGCGTAGAATGTAGTGAGAAGTAAGTGGCAGTGTAGGAACTTTGATGATATTTTGCCATCAATCCTAAAAAATTCTTATTATTGGATTCTTAAAAATGCTAGTTTGGGCTCTTCTGTCAGCATATATAAATATAAGTACATTCTTAATTTTGTTACATTTTGCATTACAGAAATGACTATAGTACATGCCTCTTAACTATCTCTGAGAAACATACAATATAGATACTGTAATGACAGAGGCATTTCATTTTGCAGGATCATATCACTCTGCAGAACCATCAAATGTCTGGTAATGGCTCAACAAGCTAGAATTTTGTTACTTTGCTAGACTGTGACCACACATTAGCCATATACAGCATTTCCACAGTTAATATTTTAAGAATAAGCCTCCCACAATTTCCATTTCCAACACAAGCTGTGCATTTGTGTGTCCTATGAGCAGCATTTGGCTTCCTCCTAATTTTGCTGCAAAGTCAGAGCATTGTTTAATACCACCCTAATGGAAGAAAAGTTATTTATCTGAGGAAGCAAAAAATATCCGGCTTTACTAACAAAACAAAAACTAAGGGAGAAAAATGAAGAGTGAACAAATGTTTAATGGTTTGGCAAGACATGTGTGGTCATTTTCTTCACGCATGGAGCTCGTTTACTATTTGACAGTTCAGCAAATGGCTCACAAACAGAATAAATTTCTATGTCTGACTCTGCTGTCTCCGTGGGGCCAAGACTGAGACAGCAACATATGGAACATGGCAGAAGAGTCAACATGGCCCACAAGACGTGACTGCCTTGTACTTTGATCTAAAACTCATACATTGGAGTCCTACTCTACTCTAAACTCCACTAGGTGTTTTTGGCAAATTGTTATATCCAGCCTTCAACTCTTTTATATAGAAATGAGGCATGGTGGCACAGTGATTGGAATGCAGTATTGCAGGCTAATTCTGTCGACTGCCAGTAGTTCGATTCTCACCGACTCAAGGTTGACTTCCATCCTTCTGAGGTCAGTAAAATGAGGAGCCAGATTGTTGGGGGCAATAGGCTGACTCTGTAAACCTGCTTAGAGAGGGTTGTAAAGCATTGTGAAATGATATATAAGTCTAAGTGCTATTATCAGTCTGCTTCAGAGGTACTGAGGAATAATACAATGGAAGACTAATGCTATACCTCTGCTGCAGGTAAGTCAGTGTTTGCAGAGTTTGCTGTGTTCTATAGAAAGCTACATATAAAAAATAGAAGACTTTTTCTATGCATCTCTACACTGATTAGAACAGTGGTTCTCAATCTTTTCTTCACCGTGGACCCCCTTTTGTGGCCATGGACTACAAAACTCAAGATTTAAATCATAACATTTCTTCAAGTCATGCATTGACTTGAAGAAATGTTGTGATGACATTGTGGCCTCCCCAGGGGTCCACAGACCACAGGTTGAGAACCACTGGATTAGAATGTATGATATAAGAAAATACCAGTTACAACTCCCTCCTTTTGCTTATTAGGGCTACATTTTAACATTTTTCTTGCCTTAACATTCATGCAACATACAAATCCATACTGTAAAAAAAACCACCCTAACATTTTTTTCAATCAATGAATGTATGAATTTATTGTCAGTTCTATTTGAAAATCCTGTCTTTCCTGAGCTACATTTCCTTTCTCTTCTCCTGCTATTGCCCACTATTAACTTTCACACACTCAACTTAGGGTGCAGCGATCTTTTACGCTCTGTATAGCGCTGTGTAAGCTAGTGATACTTTACAAAAAAAGCTTTATTAAGCACATTTTGTCCTTTCAAATTTAGTTCCTTTGGGAGCATCCAAAGACATATAACATTTATTCAAAAAGTTGTAGAAAAAGCTTCAAAATCCCTTTCCCCCCCCCTCACCTTTCTCTTCATGACCAGAAAAAAAAAACAATCTCTAGCTAAGCCATTTTAATTTCATTTTTTTTTGTTTAAATAACACCCTGGTTGTATTACTTCAATTTTTGAATCTTGTGTAGTTTGTTCCACAAAATTGGCCTAAGAGATTATAAAGCACTTTCTGTTCTCTCTTTGTAACTGACCATAACAGTGCTTCCTTAAATGGCCCAACTAATTGTTCAATCTATTTTCTGCTCTTCAAATTTTACAAGGCTGCTTTAATACAAACATCTGGAGCTAAATAGAACATAAGAATAGTCTATATAGTATCTACCTTGGGATACATTATCATCCCATGCTTATGAAAACACCAAAAGGCTTGAAAATTCATAAAACTTCTAACAAGCAGTACACTAATAATGTATTTTTCTCTTGTGTTTCTTTCTGTATATGGCCAACTACAGTACCTGTATATCATTTGACAGTACCAACCTAAACACTTGAGTATGAAGCTATCCTGCCTACAAATTTTAAAGCATGGAAATTGGCACCTTAAACAAATGGAGTGAAGTAAACATACAGTATTAAAATCCTTTGTATAAACATGTATGTTTGAGGATCTTTAGCCAAAAAGAAAGAAAATGACGATTAGAAGATAATGGATAGGTCTTTTTTCTAGTCAAGTGCAAAAACACCAGCCAAAAGAGGGTATCTTTTTAAAACACTAATTTTAGAGAATGATTTATTGGTGAGATGTACAGATTTTAAAAAAAACCAGTACTTTCTTGTTAAATTGGGGAAATAATTATTTTGGTCTGCAATGCAGGACTTACCGATCCTTCCCAGTTTCCTTTTTAAAGATCTCATCACAGTAGCTCATGCGTTTTTCAGTGGTCACATAGATTTTGGCCCCAGGATAACTGTCCACAGTCTTCTTCAGCATATTATATACAATGCCACTTCCATCTTTTCTCATATTTCGGAAAGGTCCCCAGATGACATAAATTGTACTATTGGTTTCCTTGAAAAAATAGTCTGCATTCTTAAGCAAAAGAGGGACGCTGGTATGGGAGACGACTCTTACTGTTGTCCTTTTCCCAACATCTTCTTCATAGCCCTTGGTGGGAGCATTATTCATTCTCCATATACAGGAAGCCTGGTCAATTTCAGATCCTACTTTCTGTTCTGTCATTTGACCTGAGTTTGAAATAATGGCACAGAGATCACACTCCAGCTGCAAAGGCTGTTTAGAAAGGAAGGAGGAAAAAATAGTCAATCAATTTTGCCTGAGACTTGAAAGCAATTGGGGAGTAGGGGATCTAAAGATCTGGAATCAGGTTATATGGATCATATGCATGAATAAGTACCCACCAAAGATCTCTATCGACCACTAACAACAGTTATATCAATGAGTATCAGGGACCAAACTTTTTACAGGATACCCACGGCTTTCTAGAAGATGTGCTTTCCTTCACTTCTTCGTGACATATTAAATATATATATATATTATATATATATATATATATATAATATATATATATATATATTTCGGGCTCATTCTGCCCTCATCAGCAAGCCACACCCTCTATGGGATTCGAACCTGGGCAGCCTGCATGCTAGGCAATTGTATTAACCTCCAGGCCACCAGCTCTCCTCCCCTCTTTTGTCAGCTGAACCAAGGGTGATGGCCTGGAGGTTAATACAACTGCCTAGCATGCAGGCTGCCCAGGTTCGAATCCCATAGAGGGTGTGGCTTGCTGATGAGGGCAGAATGAGCCCAAAATAGCTATTCAAGTCTCCCATTTAATTCTTTAACTCTTTGTCAACAAAAAAGAAATTTGAATTTGTAATGTATCGCAGTAGCGACTTGAGCCTGTTTAATGCCCCTAGTTTGGGGGGCTGCAAGGCAAAAGTGATCATAAAGTAATATAAATTTTTTTATTTAGCTTATGAATAAGTATAATGCAAAAGCCAGCAATGGGTTTAATTTAGAGGGTACCAAGTAAACTCTGACATAAAATTCTCTTTTTCAGCATCTTTTTATCCTCAGTCAGAATCTGCTGCTTAAGGTAAGTAGCTCACTTGTCTAATTGCAGCCCTGATTGTAATGCAAAAAGGATAGCTGAAGAAAACTGCAGTGTGCACAAAAGTAGATTTGGAAAGAGCAAAACAGGAAGAAGCAACAACAGCATATTAGAGATAAAAGTCTGCCGAAGGGAATTTTGATGAAAGAAATTGCGACATGAAAGAGGCAGAATTATAGGAGATGAGCAAATGAAAAGGAAAGGCCAATAGAAAGAATTGTGGAACTATTAAGATAGGGCATAAAAGAAGATTTCTAGACTTCTTTCCGAAGCATATTCGTTGTGCATTTAAAAAAGAAAAGCGAAGTGAGATAATAAGCAACGTGGCCTGTGCACATCAATATATCACCAATCCAAATGTCATTTCACTTTGGATCAATTTGGATCACTGATTCTACTGGAATTTCTGAACTATACTGGATTTCCAAATCAGATAATTTAAGGAAGTCAAACTGATTTGGAAAGTAAATTAAATTTAGAAAAGGACCTTTCTGCAAATAGATACCCAGCCACAGAGTCATTGGCATAGTTTGGAAACAAGTGATTTGATGATTTAATCCAAAAAGTAAATTTGATTCAGAGGCAATCAAATAATTTTTTAACCTAAACCATCTGAATCTCAATTATTTGCACAATACTTCAATCCTGTGAAAGCTTTCTCAAAATAAATAGTCCAGATCTGGTATAATACAATTATTAGAAAACTAACCTTATTCCATATGGTATTCAGATAAATATATAGAACATAGAATAACAGGGTTGGAAGGGACCTTGGAGGTCCTCTAGTACAACTCCTGCTCAAGCAGGAGAACCTATACCATTTTGGACAAATGGTTGTCCAATCTCTTCTTGAAAACCTCCAATGTTGGAGCACCCATAGCTTCTGGAGGCAAACTATCCCATTAATTAATTGCTTTCACTGCCAGGAAATTTCTCCTTAATTCTAGATTGGATCTCTTTAATAATCTTTGGAGAATAGGTTAACCACTGCTTCTCTCTGGCAACCCCTCAAATGTTGGAAGACTGCTATCATTTCATCCCTTGTTAGACTAGACATACCTAGTTCCCACAACCGTTCTTCATATGGTTTAACTTCCCGAGCCCTTGTCATCCTTGTTGCTCTTTTCTGCACTATATATGTCTAATTGAAAGAGGGCAGTTAAGAAAATAAAATAAGTGCAAAATGTTGAAGGGAGATAAAAGTGAGTATAAATAAAATAAAACTCATTTGTTGGCATAGCTATTTAATAATAGGGTGGAAATGCCACCATCAAAATTTCTCTCTCTTTTTATGTCATCACTGAACACTGCCTAAAATGTTTATTGCATTCTCTGTGATTTTAAGTCAATCAGATAATTATTGCTTGTTTCAAAATCTCTTTTTCCATTCCAAAATGGACTGTAAAGAAGAGCAAATACATTCATTGATCTCCAGTCAGTACTGCTTTGACACTAAAAACATGAGATATATTAATTCACAATTTTTAATGCATTTTTGACAAAATATTTATTAATAGAGGCATAAAGGAACCAAATATGTATATCCTTGATAAGAAATGGGAAGTACTGAAAGTTCAAATGATCAAGATAGATCTTTTCAATCTTCTATTGTCTGTGTTATTTCTCTATACAGTGCTTTTTTTGAAAAACAAAAAGGTGCCGGAACTCACACACATCATATAACCCGCCTTGCCTATCCTACAAGGTTCCATCCAAAAAAGGTGCCGGAACTCCGTTCTGGGCGTTCTATGAGAAAAAAAGCCCTGAATATATATATATATATATATCACCATTAGTATGCAGCTTCAGTGCATATTAGTATATGTAGTGCTAATACATACTTTGTATCAGTGTTTGTTAATATTAATACAAGTTTATGGGATGCAGGCAAACGCTTTGCAAGTCTTTAGATTACAGATCCTCCTTGCATCAAATAGCGTGAGCACGCTTGGAGTGAAACTGAATTTCAATTATGGATGGCCAAAATATGCAAAAATTATCTTTACTTTTAGCAGACAATGCTGCATATGGCAGAAATGCTATTAAATCTGGTAACCTACTGTCTGTCTTACTGAAGACTATTACACAAAAGTTTTAACTGACCAAAGAATGGATAGATAGCAGAGATCAATATCTATGGACTCATCTAGGGATGTCAGATCTCCTAGGAAACATCATTAAATGAACTTATTCTACTTTATTGTAAGGCTATCTTAATAGAATCTTGCAAGTCGGGAAGTATAAACCTACCCTAAACCTACTTTTAACTGCTTGACCCATTAGGGTCGGTGCTTCCTAAGTTTTTTTCTCTGACCATTAAGCCACTGGGAGCTCTTGTCTGATTGTTTCCTAGGCAGCATCTCTTCCCTTCATTCCCCAAGGTCATCCACACAGTCCATTAAAGGTGGCAACGTGGCATATGGAAGTTGTACTCTAATACTAAGAAGATCTGATCAGGGAATCAACCACATGAAAGCTAAAACTCTATTACTAAGACTGACTACAATAAGTCTACAAGTTTGATTGTGTTATTCCTCCCTTCCATCTAATACCCCAGTGAAATGGGAGTAGTCTCTCTGAACCACTACTGAATGTCACCTCAATTTTCTAAATTTAATGTTTCAGCCCTTGTTGCTTAGTTAACACTTCCTGCATCTCTTAGTGAAGGCCATCTTCCTTGACTACTTCCTAGAGTCATGTAAGAATAAATGGTAGAGATAATAAATGAACAAATGGAATGAATATAAGAAAAATAGATGTGATGTGTACCTGTGAAACAAGAGAAAGTAGAAAGATGTAATAATTGATATATGAATAAAAGTAGCCTTGAGGAATGGAGTTGAGAGTAGATGTAAAATAGGGAAGGCCTAGGTTTAATTATGAGTGAAAGTGTTAAACTATGTGCAAGGGTTAGTATTTAAGTATAAATGGGTTGTTGTAGATATGTATGGAAGCATACATCCATAAACTGAAGAAAGTCACATGTTTTGCTCCAGTGAATTATGGTAATGGAAGAACCAGATTAGAGTTTTGATCAATATTCCACAATTTTCTGAATGAAACTGGTTCAGGGGAAAACATTTTGCTAGGTAACATGAATAAATGGTTGGGCATGAGACCCCAGAGGGCAGAAAAAGAATGATTGGATCATTTGTAGAGATCTCAATGAATAAGAGTGTTGATTTCTGTCAAATATCTGCTCAGAAACCATTTGCTTATTCTTGTTTGGAATATATTTTGCGATTTAAGCATAAGTCTCATTGCATATATTCATGGCAATGAAACAAATATAATTTTGAAACTTGAGGCGACCGATGAAAGATATAGGATATAAGATGATCAGAGATTTTTAAATGTGGCTCAGATTGTTTCTTAATGTCCAAAAGGAATTTTGGAAAAAAATAGAGTTGAAAGACAATGAAAGAAGTAAAAGAAATGAGAGTGAAAATGAAATGATTGCAGGAAAAATGTATATAAATAGTATAGGAAAAAGTAGTAGAAAAAAGATTAATCACCCAATTGCATGAATGGAAAATGGATGTAATGAAGCAATACATGCAAGATGCCTGGGACAGAAGAAATTGTATTTATATATCTCTATCCCTGTTTCTATCAGAGTGCCACAGAAATATGTGAGAAATATGAAAAAGAATGATTGGTGGAATTTGAAAGAAGCTACAGATGAAGAAAACCGCATATAAGAGAATAATCACTACAACAGATGAGAAAGAGAGATTGTATAAAGGAAAAAAGATTGTTGCAAAGAATGCAGTCAAAGAGAGCAGTGATTGGCTAATATTAAAATAGGCAGAGAAAATACCAAGCAATTTTCATGGAAATAAAAAAAAAAACGTCTTGGGAGGTGGGCGAAAATTGCTAAACCAGATGCTTCCAGCATGGTGAATGGACTTAAAAATAAAAGTGATGAATTGAGTTGCAATGAAGCTGAAGAGAGAGAGAATGCTGGAAGGAGTATTTTAGACTTTGTACAGGAGTGATATTGATATGTCAATGAGTGAAACTGAAATGAAGGCAATAAATATTAGGGTCCAAGAAACCACTGATGAAAAGGAAGTAATAAATGCTGGGAGTATATTGAAAAATGGTAGAGCGACAAGTATTGATGGTATAACTGGACAACTGTTAAAATATGACGTAATTTGCTTCCATAGTCGTTCAGTGTTAGTAGGAAATAGAATAAGGAAACATAATGGATCTATGGATAAATATATGGGTAATGTTTGTGGTAGCATGTTGGCTGGGAGGATGTGAATGTGCATTTACTTTTCTGTGAAAACAATGCTGTGTTTTTGGCAAAGAATGAGAATGCTTTGCAATAAACTTCAGATAGTTTGCATGACACAATGAGCAATATAGATCTGAAAAATAATGTATCAAAGAACAAGATAGTTGTGTTTGACAGGAAAACATTTGAACATTTGCAGATCATACAAAGATATAATGCGGATTATGCAGATGAAGTAAATACATTTATATTCCTAGTTAAAATGTTTAGTAAAATCTGAAAAACGAATGGAGAAATTTTAAGATTTGCAAATGCTAATCGAATGTTAGTTTTGTAGCACGTGATTTGGATAAGATTCAGAGTTTTAAAATAAGCAGCATTCCAGTTTCCTAGCGCATTCATTACTAGAGAATTTAGCAGTGAATTCATTAATTGTGAACTGCTTGAACTTGTAGATTGCTTAACTGAAGGGCTAATGGGTTTTACCAGATAAGACTGAAACATACATTTGCTCTTCGATTGTCATGTTTTAAAATACTCCCTGCCCATCCCCACCCCACTTTCTGGGAGTTTTCTTACATGTGCTAGTATAAACTAGATTTATTTACATATGTTACTTTTCTTTTTATCTTGTCTTGAGGTGGGAAAGTTGCACACTATCTTCTCACTCCGTTCAGTGCTCTGTATGACACTGCTTATCCCAAAACGGAATAATTACGGTCAATTAAAAAAAATAAATAGTATTGAGATTGTTCTTAAGGTAGTACTTTTAATTGCATCACTGATCATTTTGCCTACAGTATTCCAAACTGTTCCACAAATTCTAACAGAAAACAGGAAGTAAGAAAATTATTTCCAAGTGTTACATGGACCAATGAAAAAAAAAAGCCAATTTCCACCATAGAAAAGTAAACAATTGTTTTTCTTCCTGTGCAAAACTCATAAAGCACAGGATGGAATCTTATTCATGTGCAAAATACGATCACTGTGGTGAATGTCCCCATAGGGGAGGCCATTATGCACTAGTTTGCTTGATTTGTTCTAAAGAAACAAGCTTAGGTAGCTGACTGAAATACATGCAGATTCTCATCAGGAAACTCATCTTTATGGCCCTCTGTTCAAGCCAAAGTTACTTACTGTTCCTTCTTTTCCACCATATCAGCTAAGCTTGTCAGAGCTAAATCTTCTTCTAATTCTCCAGGGAAAAATGCTGACTGATCAAGATTTATCACTCGTTTAAAATGATTTGGAGTGTCTTCTTTCTAACCATTTTACAGATAATCCTTGACTTACAATCATTCATTTAGTGACCATTTGAAGTTACACTGAAAAAAAGGGACTTATGATCATTTTTCACACTTAAGACTGTTACAGCATCCCCATGGACATATGATCAAAATTTGGACGTTTGACAACTGATTCCTATTTATGATGGTTACAGTGTCCCAGGATCATGTGATCATCTTTTGTGATCCTCTGACAAGCAAAGTCAATGGGAAAGCCAGATTCACTTAACAACCAATTCACTAACTTAATGACTGCAGTGATTCACTTAACAACCGTAGCCAAAAGGGCCGTGAAATGGGGCAAAACTTACTTAGCAACTGTCTTGTGAAGCAACAGAAATTTCAAGCTCAATTGTTGTTGTAACTTAAGAATTACCTGCATTTGCCTACATAACTACATAGCTTAGCATACCTTAACTCTAATCAATTCAGTATAATATACGTATCAAAGAAACCTATCCCATATAAAACCTCACTTGTGACAAATGCAGAGGACTGTATTTTAATCAGCAAGGAACAATGCAGTATTTGACCTTTCCATTTTCCAAGAAAGCCTTTGGTCAATAGAAAGCATAATTAAATGGTGAATTAGGGCTCAAAAACAATGTGGTTACTGTAGGAAAGAAATAGTTATGTAATAAAAGGTCACTTATTAAGCAGTCTCAGTGATTAAATCTTTGCATTTGCACTGAAGTAGTTCAGAAACAAAGGTTATCCCCATTAAATAATGAATACAACCAAGCCGGAAAAGGTCAAACTATCTGGTCCTTCCTAATAGTTGATATGTATTTACTTCGCTTGTGGCTAAAGAATTGTTTTCAGCACGATTCCCAGTATGTTACAGGAAAATATATATATAAATTGATCTCAAAGTTCCTGGATAGCAGATTCTCCTTCCAATGATTTGTTCTGCATATCAAAAATAATCTCATGAAGAAATTATAATGGATACCCAGGAAAGGCAAAATCCATCAATTCACCTACTATCTTATTTTTTTTTTTTTTTAAATATATTTTATTAGATTTTATAGGGGTACAGGGGTAACATTAAGGTGCTTAGGAACCACCATGGAGGTGGGTATATTAAACATCCAAAAAAAGGAAGACAATCACAGATATATAGCTCAACTTAAGCTTCCCTCTCTAATTCCCTCATTTAATTTTACATATTCAAATTAATGAGTTCTATATAAGTTTCAAACGGTCCTATCAAATATCAATTACATTTCAATTCTAAAAAATCCAAATCCTGTTTTTAAGCTTTACTAACTTACAATTACTATATTTCAATTAGCCTTAAATAGACATGTTATTAACACTTCGGGTGCCCTTTTTTTTTTTTTTTACGTAATTATATCTGGTATATTGTTCTTACAAGAACATTCCCATATCTTCTTCATTGATACCATTTTTTTTCTCTTATCACCCATCCCTCTTATTCTCCTTTTATTTCTAAATAATTCTCTTAAAATAAAAATAAAAATATCAGGCCAACAAATAAATTTCTATCTAATTTAAATATATATTCTATCAATGCCTCTATATCTATAAAAATCTTTTTAAACCAGTAGATAAAGTTTACTTCTCCAATATATATCATATCTAAGACAAAGTAATATTACAAAGGGTATCCTCTTAAAAATTTCACGTATTCCATTAGTTGTTAAGTCAGTCAAGAAATCAAAGCCTTTTTAATCCCATTAAATAAGACTTTAAAATACATTTTTAAATCTAACTCTAGGCTTCTTTCTGTGCCATAATGGTTTCCATAGTGAGGTTCCTACATAATCAAACCACACTATTAAGGGGTCCATATTCTTTAACGCTTCAAATTGGTCAAAGTTCTCTTTCCTTTCTTCTAATAGCCTTTGGATGGTAAAAGCTGTTTTATTCCATGTTATATTTGCCAATTGTTTATCCACCTTTTCTCGATTTTCAATAGGTTGTATCTGAGTGTCAGTCTCTGTTAATGTTGGTATTGGTGCTTCAGACATCTCTGTTGAAATTGTTGTATAGTCATCAGACTTCTCGATAGGTTGTGTTGAAAGTTGAATAAAATTAGTTTGTTTTGTGGTTTCCACAGTTTCTCTCAGTGTAGGGAAAAGAGAATGAAAATAGGAGCTCACATCCTTTGCAGCTTCTAGAATTGTTTCCAATATAAGATCATAGTCCAGTTGTGTATTAAGTTCCATATCGATAGTAATAAGGCTTTTTAATCTTTAATCTTTAAGGAAGGCTCTGCTTCATCAAACAAGCATTCACCTTCAGTTTCCAATAGGCCAGCTGTATCGTTATCTTGTAATTATGGCTCTTTCAGGGTCATAGCCATTCCCAGCCATAAAGAAATATAATTGCAGTACCACTTTTCGACACAAGATGTCCTCAGCAAACCAGAAAATCCTTTTTTTTTTTTTTTTTCTTTCCAAATAATAGATTTTTTATTTTTCGTGTTGAAAGAGATGAAGAAAGGGTTCAAAATAATGAATACGTAGTTGTAACAATAATAGTCAAGAATAGAATGTTTTCAGGTCCCCTCAGTGTTCCAAAATTTAGATAGTATCGAAATTAACTGGTTTTTGTTTATATATTTTTTTTTCCAACGCTGTTTTTCCCCATTGCTCAAACGCTGCTTCCTCACGACAGGGAAATAGTTCAAAGAAAGCTTTTAACAGGAAAGTAGTTAGGGAAAAAAAAAAGGGGGTAGGAAAGGTCTCACCCGGATTCTCCACGGGGGTTCTTTCGCTTAGATGTTCTTCTGGCTTTCAGCTGGTGCGACGAAGTGATCGTCCATTTTGAAGGGCGATCTTTTCCTCCGGCGGCCCTAAGGAGAAAGCTCGAACTGGGGAGAGCCGCCGCTCTTCCCCAGTCGAGCAGGAGCCTCCTCTAGCGGTGGTCGCCTCTACGGGGCGACTTTCGACCCGATTAAGGGTCTACCGACGAAGGGAAACCAGCCGGTGGGAGAGAGAGATCTCTCCGTGCGACTGCTGGTGTCGCGATCCGGAACCGGAAGCCCCACCTACTATCTTATTGATGGAGCGTGCTTTTTATTTGTAATTCAAAAACAGTGAAGTAATCCTTTGTTTGAAGGAGCAACTTTTAACAAGTCATACCACATATTAATTGAGACCTCTAAGTTGAGCTTCTCTTGTAATTAGCCAATTTGTCTGAATTCTAATAAAGCAGGTACCAAGGCTCTAGAGATACATATTTTATTTTAGTGCTATTTATTCTTCAGCCCTTCCAGAATACCAACAGAGTTTTTTTTCTTTCTGGAGAATACAAGATGTTTAATGATACCAGCTGGGAATAACATTTTCCTTGATTTTTCTTGATGTTCTTTTGAGGTCTCTTGGTTGAAAGGTACAAAAGAGTCATTAAGTGGCTGACATTACTTTCATTGTCTTCCTGTGCTTTCTAAGGAAACAAAATATGTATATTAATTTTCATGTGTTTCAGGAATAATTAACCAAGCTGCTTTGATCCAGAAATTATGGCTTTCTACAGCTAAGCCTTTACAGAGGAGAAAACCAGATGGGCCAATTTAATGCAGCTCTCAGAAGCACTATATAAAAATCCCATTGTATAAGCACCATGACACATATACTTATACACAAAAAGCTCAATCTGGTTATTTTTCTGAGAGTTTTAATCCCCTGATTCCCATACATTTTCAACATACAGCAAGCAGGCTTCGTGCTGTGGGAAGAATCCCCATCTTCATAAAATTTGATGTTCATTTCGAAGTTATTTAAAAATAAGAAAACCATCCGCATGGTTTTAGTTTTCAAAACAAGTTCAAGATTATAGTCTTTTGCAAGGCAGTGGTCACAAAGCAAATTATTATAAACTGCAATAGCGTAGACTCCTAATAAGATGCGTATCAATAAAACAATGTGCAGTTGATATCTGGCCAATAAGACTACTCAAAATAGCAAATCAAATCATTCATGTAAAATAAGAAAATGCATTTTCCCAAATAAAACAACATCCCATAGGAAATGTGCATTCCACTAAAATTACTCATTGGCTCTCTCTTTTTCTATTCTAACAGCACATTAGTGGATCATATAAAATGGGTCAGAATAGAGGTAATCCTCGACTTACAACAGTTCGTTTAGTGACTGTTCAAAATTACAACGGCACTGAAAAAAGTGACTTATGACTGTTTTTCACACTTACGGCTGTTGAAGCATCTCCATGGTGATGTGGTCAAAATTCAGGTGCTCGGCAACTGACTCATATTTATGATAGTTGCAGTGTCCTGGGGTCACATGATCCCTTTTTGTGACCTTCTGACAAGCAAAGTCAATGGGGAAGCCAGGTTGACTTAACAATCTTGTTACTAACTTAACAACTGCAATGAATCACTTAACACCTCTGGCACGAAAGGTCATAAAATGGGGCAAAACTCACTTAACAAATGTCTCGTTTAACAACAGAAATGTTGGGCTCAGTTGTGGTCCTAAGACGAGCACTACCTGTATTGCTAAGTTAGATATGTTATATCACATATATCTTTGTGTTTAATGTTAATCAGCAAATAGCTGCTGAGAGCAGAAATAAAGATCACAGCAGATACAGGAAGCACATTTAAACCTTTTTTTACACTCTGCAATCCTAATAAAAAAATCAATTCTATGGAGCTATTTGAGGAAATTCACCACTCTTATTTCCTCCCAATACAAACAGAAATTTGGGATGAATTCTTTTCATCTGGGCCACGGAAGGACAAAGGTTAAACCTTCCTTTCTCCATCTACTGCAATCCCAGCAATTTTATTGTGGAGTTGATCTGAAGATGGCAGGGTGCCAAGGTGGGAAGAGTGATGTTTCTTTTGTACTGGGTGGGATTGTTATGTATTTCTGTGTTTTTATTTTATTATTTTCTGAGCCTCCCAGTTTATTGTATATAATATGGACAGCCATTAAGTCGTATTTATAAATAAATAAATGTTTGCCGTTTTTGCAACATTCGCATTTGTTCAGAGGAAGGATCCATTTATTGATATATCTACTAAGACTTTGATGTTTTGTGTACAATTAAGACAGACCATGGAAGGCTGGTCATACTAGATGAATCTACAAATCTCAATTACCCTACTTTTCTATCTTCTTTACCTCAGTAAATTAGGAAACACTATGACAATTGCATTGTTTCAATCCTCTAGATTAGGGGTCCTCAACCTTGGCAACTTTAAGACTTGTGGACTTCAACTCCCAGAATTCCTCAGCCAGCTTTTGCCAAGGTTGAGGACCCCTGATCTAGATAGTCCTATATGCCCCCTTCCCATGACATCATGACATCACCCAAGGGTGACTTCTTCCCAACGTGCACCAACATAACATCACTTTGGATAGTGAATTTTATTTTTGTAGACTCTCCTTCTGTAGCTGTCAGGATGAGCATGCCATTGAGAGCCAATCTGTTCCTTTCTTGACTGTTAGAAAAATCACTCATTTCATTAGAGGCCTTGGCTAAACAGTGGAAAACAGCAAAGAGACTCTCCAATTCATTTGGAAAGTACACACACACATACAGAGAAGAGGAAAGAGAGCGCACTGGGATAATACTGCACAGTATTAGTTCAAGAACTGGGAGTAATTCCAAATGAATGCTGCCTGTCGAAGCCAAGAGGCCATTTGTCTTAAAAACCACCATGCTGTTCACCTGCCCCTCATTAGTATTTCACAACTGTTTGCTTGTAGCCAACAATAATATGGCATTTGAACGAGAAGCCGTTCCATCAAATTGCACTAAGTGGGCAACACAAAAAAGTAATCGGCCTTCCACATGGGACAGAAACCATCCAATCTCCCCTTCTACCTTAAGCTTTTTAGTCATTTTCTTTAATTTGCTTGCAAGAATATTGCTCTAAAATACTTAGTGACTCTTAGCTGCTGCATGCTGGGTCCAGTGAGCTATTAGTAGTTCAGTTTGGAGGGTCTTTGAAGATTGCCTTATTACGAGAACATTGCCTTACAGTTTTACATGTGATTATTAGTGAGAGCATTTAATATGCTTGAGAAATCAGGCAGAGAAAAAGATTTCTTTCTGTGCCAGGCATGTTATGTTGATGAACAGCACAAAACACCAGGAGGTAGAATGTCAGTTGCAGCTGAAGGGTACATGGTGAGAAAGAACATAATGTTAGTACATGGACTGAATTGTGAATGATTCTCAACAGGAGAGACCAAAATAGTTTCTCACTTCTAGTATCTCACAGGGTAGCACAATATGTTTCCAACATGCACCATGTAAACCTTTCTTAGACACTATGTTACACAATGAAGACCCTACGCTAGGCTGAATTCTTCTTGCCTTCAAGGAACAAGAGACAGATGGTTATAAACAACCCAGAGAATAAATATGATGTTATTACATGTAGGAAAACATCAACAATTTAAAATTCCCAATCACTATAATCTGTTTGGCATTTCCCACTTGAATTTCATGCAATACAAACTAGCGAGAACATCAACATTTGGGATGTCCAACCTACCGCTATCTCCAATTTGAAACTAAGATTGCACTGCTAATTGGCGCTGATGTCTTAGTAACTGCTGTTTAAAAGGGAGACATCAGTGTTGACTGACAGAACTGAAATTAAATCTCTCTCCCAAGAGAATAGAATTTTATATAAAAAAGGTAACAGCATAAAGGGAAGTTGGGACATAGAAAGCCTATCTGATTAGAGTCAACAATGTCATGTGGACTAATAACACTATAAGATATGACTAATAAGGCACAAAGTTTATGGAGATTCTCAGTCATCCAGGTCACGATTGTCCCAAAGGTGCTTTTTCACGAGGCAACAGAATTTTCTTTTCTTTTCTTTTTCCCAGTTGCCTCGTGAAAAAGCACCTTTGGGACAATAAGGCAGAAAATAAATTTCTGAATTGGACCAAACCCTCTATTAGTCCAGGATACAGATAGTCCCCAACTTACAATGGTGCTGGAAAAAAGCGACTTATGAGCGGTCCTACACTTAAATTCACACAGTGTCCCTATAGCCACATGATAAAAATTTAGGCACTTAGGAACTGGCATGTATTTATGACGATTGCAGTATCCTGGGGTTATGTAATCACCATTTACAACTTTCCCAGCTGGCTTCTGAAAAAGCAAAGTCAATGGGTGATTTGCTTAACAACTATATGATTCACTTTACAACAGTGATGTGATGATTTGCTTAATGACTGCAGCAAAATTGGTCATAAAACTCATCTAAAAACGACTTCACTTAGTGACAGAAGTTCTGATCCCAAGTGTAATTGTAAGTTGAGGACTATCTACCAGTATATTGTTTCTCACACTTATGCTTGCCTTCGGGGTGGGAGGTGAGGGTGGGGGTGGGGAGGAATACCAAGTAAGAGATCCAGGATTTGTGACTGTGAAGAAGAAAATCTTGAGACAGAGTGACTGGGACTGGCAGAAAATAATGGATGGGAAGATGAAATGTTGAATGAGGTTGGATTATGACATGTATTTTGATAGAACCAGGAAGGGAAGAATTGTATAAGGATCTTGGAGCAAAAAGAAAGATTTGGATAGTTGGAATAAAATAAATATTACCAGGCCTTTGATAAGCCATAAGGATGTAAAACAATTCCATCACACATTTCCCCCTAAAAATAACAAGATCATTCAAAATGTAATCTATCTATCTTGAACTATTGTTTGGCTTTGCAGTTTCACACAAAGCTGGGAATACCAAATGTATTCAAAACATGTATTAAATCATTTTTTAAAAATAAAAATTTGCCTCAAAGTAGGAAATCACACGTGAATAAGTGTTTATATTTTAAAAGTTGCTTATAAACACCCATATGTTAGGAAACAGATATAAAATATGTATATTTTGAGAAAAACGTGGACTGCTGTAGATTCATGTGGGTGTGTTTCTTATGGTTTACATGTTAATACGTTCTTTTGGAAGTTAACGTGTTAGCAGAGAGCAGACTTGATTCTCCCTCTTTATGTGCGTTCAGTTAATACACTTACACCGTCTTAACATTTCAAAGAATGTCATGAGCAAAATTAGGGCATTAAAGGAAAGGAGTTATTTTTTTTCTCTGTACTCTTCTCGTGCTTCATAAAGTAAAATTTTAATTGTTTGACGCAGGGTAAGAGAATCAAAAGCAGTAACTTCAGATAACATAAAACTGACAGTCTTCCTCATGGGATAAACCATATGTTATGGCCTGAAGCAAACACAGCAAAGAAAAAAGAGCACCTTTGCTTGTGCAAAAAGTATGTGGCCATTTAGCTTCTTTTATGATTAAAGGATAAGAAATGTAACTTACTAAATGTACTGGGTGAGCTGTAGCTCCTGCCATCTGGACAAGTTGGAGATGCACATGATGGAGAGGCATGTTTTTATTTCCTGAAGTGCCAAAACATGTAACAAAATATATAGCTCACAATAATGGCTGTCATCGAAATGAAGGTGAAGCCTTGATCGAGTATTTATCACATCATTCATGCTTTTCAGATGTTATTATTCTCTGGGCTACCAAAATAACCAGCTATTTCAATGATTGAGCCCAGTGTTTCAAACACACCCTTCATACTCACACACAGAAAGTTGTTCCCTTCAGAAAAAAAGTGGCATCTTGCTTCTTAAGTGTATCTCCACTAAGATGCAAAACTGACACCAACTTCTGTTGAGCTCTAGAGAGTGCTACATATAATTGACTCTGTTGCCATATTGAAGCTGAACAAGAAATAAGGAAAAAAAATTCTGACAGTGAGAACAATCATCTAATGGAACAAATTGCCTTCAGAAGTTGTGGGAGCTTCATCACTGGAAGCTTTCAAGAGACTGGATTGCCATCTGTCAAAAATGGTGTAGTGTCTCCTGCTTGGGTGGGGAGTTGGACTACTAGATGACCTGCAAGGTCCCTTCCAACTCTGTTATTCTATTCTATACATCCTTGCTGCAATGACCTTCCTGCCCTATTCTGACAGTCAGTATGCCACAAATAAATAAATAGTCAGTATGTATACCATCATATACATACAATGCTTCCATGCTGGAAAGCATTCTTCACAGAGACTGTCCACCATTCACATCAAGTAAAACCCAGAACCGTAGGCAGTTTGCAACACATACCTACTCAATGAAATAACTGGCACTTGGCAAAGAGATTTGGAAGCATTATTATAATTTAAGCATTTGCGGATAGCGCCAGCAAAAAAGTAATTTCTGAACATCTCATTAAATAAACACCTGGGCAGGAAAGCCTCCAATCCAAATTAAATTGGTTAATTAGATCCTGAATATTAAGATCTATCAAACATTTCTATGGAGAATGGAATACATAAGTGCAAACGCTACCATCATGATCCCTGCAGGAAATTGGCACAGGTAGCAGAATAACAGATAAGAAAAACTATCTACCATATTCATTAGCTTTTGTGAGGCAAGACTTGGATTACAAATTTCAAGTTAGCCATGCTGGGTGGTAATCATAGTGGCTTGTTTCTATGCTGGTGCTAATAATTCGCAAAGTCTTTTTCTTTTTTTAAAAAAAAAGCTGTTTATACTACTCTTTAGAAGACCATGGGAGTGGGAACTGCTCTTGCTTCAGGGGTGTGACACACAAAGAATATTTGCTGTCATATACCCTCACACTGTACTCATAATAGGAAGAAATCTTTAGCAGGTGCTGTTTAGTTGCCCAGATTTTTTTTTTTAGGTAGAATCTAGCTGGGAAAGTTAATTCTTGCAAATCCAAGCTTCAATCTACACGAAGCTTTATAGGCAGCAACCTGTATCTTGAATTGTACTCAAAAACACACTGCTAATCAGTGCAGTTTTCACAGCAGTAATATAATATGGCAGGATCAAAGCAGCCTAGTGTGGACATGGGCCATTGCTTTTGGAAGCAGCTAAAGCTTCGGAATGGTCTTCAAGGGCAGCACCATGTAAAATGAATAATAGCAATCCAATGGTGAGATACCAAAGGCATTCATGACTGTTCTCAGTCCATCCTATGCCAGATAATGCTGGAACCACATACACAAGCCAGAGTTGTGCAAAACTCTTCCTGGTCACAATATCTACTTGTCTTACATAGCAGGAGCTATGAAACCAGAAGGGTCCTTTGTTACAGTCTACTCGGTCTGGGGAAATGCTCCTGTCAAAGTCAATATTATTCTCGAATCAGTCAGCTTGTGAATTAATGGCCACTGTGTTTTACTTGGACTGAATCTGAACATGTTTCTCCTCATTCAGGCCCTGATAGCCTCCAGGCATCAGATCATGATTTCTACTGCATTCTCCCATCCCTTAGCTGAAATCCAATATACCTGGAGGGAATCATACTTTAATAGTAACAACTTGGAAGGCATCAATTTAGAGAACAGATTTTTTTCCCCCCAGCGGAAACAAATCATTTCAATATTTCAATACCAATATCTATTTCTGGCAATTATTTGTGATCTGTTATCCGAGCGAGCAATATTAGATTAAGAAATAAAGCCTTGCATAATTAAATTGCACAGGTAGTCATCGCATCTTAAAAAATGGAAATACAGGTAGGCCTCAACTTACAACCATTGTAAATACACGCCAGTTGCCAAGCGTGGAAATTTTGATCATGTGACTCTGGGGACACTGCAATGGTCATAAGTGCCACTGTAACTTTGAAGTCGCTAAACGAATGGTTGTAAGTCAAGGACTACCTGTATACATTCAGAAGAGTTTGGGCAATCAAGTTCAAACTTTCTAATTAATTTTAACTTCATTGAAGCCATAATTTCTTATTCAACATGTCATCACTAGAAAGCCAAACAACGTATCATTTTTAATATGCAGGCAAACCCCCCCAATGACTTAATTTTTTGAAATGAAATTAATTTCAAAAGCAACAATAAGTATTATTGCAAAATAAATTTGCAAAAAAAGAACAAGCAGCAGCAGCAAATCTAAATAAAATGCCAAGTTCCTGTATTTTTAATGACTAGCCACTTTATCTATTAAGCCAGGGGTCTTCAAACTTGGCAACTTTCAGGGGTCTTCAAATTTGGCAACTTTAAGACTTTTGGACTTCAACTCCCAGCATTCCTTAGCCAGCCCTGGCTGGCTGAGGAATTCTGGGAGTTGAAGTCCACAAGTCTTTTTTTTTTTCTAAATATATTTTATTAGATTTTTATAGGGGTAAAAGGGTTACATCAGAGTGCTTAGGAACCACCGTGGAGGTGGGTATATTGAACATCCAAAAAAAAAAGAAAAACAATCACAAATATATAGCCCAAATCAATTCATTTAAAATTCCCTCTCTAATTCCCTCATTTAGTCTTGCATATTCAGATTAATACATTTCTATATAAGCTTCAAACAATCCTATCAAATATCACTCACATTTCAATTCTAAAGATCCAGGTCCTGTTTTTAAGCTTTACTAACTTACAATTACCATGTTCCAATTGGCCTTAGATAGACATATTATTAACACTTCGGGTATCCTTTTTTTTTTACATAGTAATTATATCTGGTATATTATTTCCGCAGTAATATTCTTATATTTTCTTCATTAATACCATTTCTTCTCTTGTCACCCATCCCTCTTATTCTCCTTCTATTTCAAAATAATTATCTTAAAGTAAAAATATCAAACCAACAAATAGATTTCTATCTAATTTAAGTATATATTCTCTCAGTTCATCTATATCTATAAAAATCTTTTTAAACCAGTAAATAAAGTTTACCTCTCCAGTAATTATCATGTCTAAAACAAAGTATTGTTACAAAGGGTATCCTCTTAGAAATTTCACGTGCTCCATTAGTTATTAACTCAGTCAAAAAAATCAAAGCCTTTTTAAACCCATTAAATAAAACTTTAAGATACATTTTTAAATCTAACTCTAGGTTTCTTTCTGTGCCATAACGGTTTCCATAATAGAGTTCCTGCATCATCAAACCACAATATTAAAAGGTCCATATTCTTTAACGCTTCAAATTGGTCAAAGTTCTCTTTCCTTTCTTCTAGTAGCCTTTGGATGGTAAAAGCCGTTTTATTCCATGTTATATTTGCCAGTTGTTTATCCACCTTTTCACAATTTTCAATAACTTGTATCTGAGTGTCAGTCTCTGTTGATGTTAATGCTTCAGACATCTCCGTTAAAGTTATTCTTTGATCATCAGGCTTCTCCATAGATTGCGTTTGGAGTTGTATAAAGTTAATTTGTTCTTTGGTTTCCACAGTTTCTCTCAGTGTAGTTTCATAGTTGAGTTGTTGACGTGGTTCCTCTTTAGGTTGTACATATTGTTCACTAATCTCTTTGGCGCCAATCTGCTTCTTTTGCGCTGTCTTTCGGTCTATAATTTGATCTGTCAAAGTTTGAAAGTAAGAGTTCATATCCTCTGTGGCTTCCAGAATTTTTTCCAATATGAGCTCATAGTCCAGCTGTGTGTTAGGTTCCATATCAGTAGTAGAAAGATTTTTTAATCTTTTAGAGAAGGCTCTATTTCGTAGAAATCAAACAAGTGTTCACCTCCAATTTTCAATAGACCAGCTGTTCAGTTATCTTATGCTTATCATCTTTTGAAGGTCATAGCCATTCCCAGCCATAAAAAAATATAGAGTTGCAGTACCACTTTTCGACACAAGATGTCCTCAGCAGACCATAAAATCTTTTTTTTTCTTTCCAAATTAATAATTTTTTATTTTTCGTGTTGAAAAAGATGAAGAAAGGCCTCTCCAAAGTAATAGATGCGTAGTTATAACAATAATAATCAAGAATAAAATGTTTTCAGGTCCCCTCAGTATTCCAAAATTTAAGTAGTCCATAAAAATTAACTGGTTTTTTTTTCCCCCCAAGCTGTTTTTCCCGAATGCCCAAACGCTGCTCCCTCACAGCAGGGAAGTAATTCAAACACAAAAGCTTTTGACAGGAGAGTAATTAGGGAAAAAAGGGGTAGGAAAGGTCTCACCCGGATTCTCCACGGGGGTTCTTTACGCGTAGTTGTTCTTCTGGCTTTCAGCTGGTGCGACGAAGTGATCGTCCATTTTGGTGGCCGATCTTTTCCTCCGACGGCCCTAAGGAGATAGCTCGAACTAGGGAGAGCTGCCGCTCTTCCCCAGTCAAGCAGGAGCCTCAAGCGGTGGTCGCCTCTACGGGGCGACTTTCGACCCGGTTAAGGGTCTACCGGCGAAGGGAAAGCAGCCGGTGGGAGAGACGGCTCTCTCCGTGCGACTGCGCGTGTCGCGATCCGGAACCGGAAGCCAAGTCCACAAGTCTTAAAGTTGCCAAGTTTGAAGACCCCTGTATTAAGCAAATGTATGCATCCCTGCTGCCAGATACTCTTCTATTTTATTCAGAGTCAAACTGGGACTATTTGTAGAACTACACAATGCTTGTGAAAATTTTAAAACTCATAGCAACCTGCTGTAGGATTTAGCTGCAGGATTAATTCTTGGAGTGGATGACTGAAGCTGTTTTATAATATCCATCTGTAAAACTTTACTGTTATTATAAAACAAACAAGAAACCGATCCATTTCTCTCTTAAGTTTGAAGGTATTAACAGGCAGACAGTATGAATGCAGAATGATGGATCCCCAAAGAAGCTATCTTATTTTAATTTTGTGTTGTAAATCTTCTAAAAGCAAGGCAAGTCCAGGAAACTGAGGCATAGAATCATTTGCTTCAGGAATTTTTCTGCTTTTGTAGAAATAGGTAAACATGTGCAGAGCCAGGAATTTGTGGTAGGTTTTTGACTGTGGTACCAAGTCTCTTTTTATCTTCCTGTATAAAATTGATTGCTGAATTTCATCTATTCCCTTCTTTTTTTACTTCTGGAAAATTATAACTCGACAGGAAGGATGATTCTTATCTTGTACTGTGCCACCCTAGTTACAGAACTGTCTGTAACAGCAGAATTATCTCATAGTTCAGTTATTTACTGAAATATTGATTTATGGCATTTAAGGTAGTTCATATTTAAAATATTAACATTCTCCTTAAGTCACAAGTATTTATTTAAAACCTCTATTCCTTGCTGAAAAAACTTATACAGCAAATTTCATATTAAGAAACAAGTCTCTGTTCTCAAACTTAGCCTTTGGAGATACCTGACACTAAAGTAAAACAAACTGAGAGGGAAAGGGGGAAACTTATATTTCTACTGTTTATAAAAATTACATTCAGTAACTTTAAATCAAAGTTAGACAAAGTAATGCCAGTGAACAAGATTATATCCATATACTTCTTGTTTCCCAATAGAAACCTTGCCTAGTCTGAGATTTTCTTTTAAACTACTTCCGGTCCTGCGCGGTAGCGACTGGTTGCAGGCTTGCAGACCGCCGCACCCTTGCGGCCAACTTTCGTCCTGCCAGGAGACCCTAATGGGTCCAAGCCGCCCCAGAGAAGCGGCGAAGAAAGAAGGGTGCCCCGGCGACTCTGGAATGACGGCAGTCATTCCATTCGTCTTGGGGAAAGCCTTCTAACCTGACAGGAGAAAGGCTGTATTTCATGGATCAACCCAAGCTACTTGCAACCGGAGTCCAAAAGAACTAACCAGCACTACAGTAAACACCGTGCTTGAAACTGGGTGAGGAATCTGATTTTCCCTTTTCTATTCTACACTTAATTTCCTGGAAAAGATCCCCAAGAAGCAAAATACCTCCAAAAGTGAAGGAGGGGGACTTCCGCCCCATCCTTATACTAATGGAAGCGGCGAATTAAAATTTCTATGGAAGATCAAAATATATGGTAGTGAAATAAACTTATAAACTTGAAAGCTAAAATTTAACTTTGGACAAGTTTAAGATTGTTGAATGGTTAAGACTCTCATTTTAAAGACCATTGTTCATATTGAAAACTAAATAGATGCTGACACCTAGTGGTGGATGAAGATTATAACAGCTATGATTTCCATAGAGAACTTGCCAAAACCTGGGAAAAACTAATCTGTGTTTGTGACCTTCAAAGCTTTAATAAACTACTTTTTTTAATTTTAAAAACATTGGCATGCCTTTGTAGCATTCAGTATATTCTTTATTTTTATGAAGGTGTTTTGATGCCACTTGATCCTTTAAGTAGTATTAGAAGATTAATATGAAGGATGACTGCAATTCAACACTTTGTTTGAAAATAAGTCATCCTCTCCAGAGAAAAGGACACAGGTAAGCTGAGCTACTGGGCATGGGAAGAGTGCCTGTCTCAAAGTTTTCCCCATCATAAACCTTGAAAGTAAGTACAAAGTCATTTAGGACAAAACGAAGCCAGTGAGGTAAACATGCTTGTCTATTCACTCTCTCTGCTTGAACATCATCACTAATTCAAACTATACACTTTGGGCCTCTACATTTGGATGGGAAGATTGTGGTTATACGCAATGTTTTTAGTAACTGGAAATGTGCAAAAAAGATGACAACCATGCCTATAGATTTATTATAAATAATGAATCAAAAATTGTTTCATCTTGAAGTTAGGCAAAATGTCAAACAGATTCTATGAGATCACTTACAAAGAAAATACATAACCCAAGCTGTAGGCCCTTGAAATTTATTCTATTTTTGGTTTGTCATTATTGGGTTTTTTTTAAAGTTACAGCTGCTCTTACTTTTGTTGCTGTCTAAAAAGAAACAAAGGATAAAACCCACACCATCTGATGTCTCTTGATAAGGCTCCTACAAAAATAAAATCCTAAATATAATGTCATTTATTATATGTGAAGATATAGATGTAATAGTAAGAAAAACATGTTTGTTTTTCTTCTGTAATCCTAGAAATTCTTGATATTTCATGTATTGTGACAAAACATCATTCATATGACAGTATTTATCTGCACTGGCTTTTCCAGAAAATATTTTGTTATGTTGGACAAAGGTTCCTACTATATAGTGACGACTGCAATAGGTTGCTTGGATCATAACTATTCCTCATTTGCAAACAAATTAACATTACATTCATCTAGTGATTATCAATATATAAGGAATTAAATAAGTGTAAGCTTTAAACAGAGAAAACTACCTGAAGGACAGCCTTACTGGTCTCTTTTGGGTTATGCACGGGGCGCACAAAGAATGAAATCTCTATGAAATCAAAACAGTACCTTATAATTCTTACTATATTATTTTAAGAATTACCAAAATCACAGTTGGAATATTGCATCCAGTTTAGTCACTACAGTATAAAAAAGATGTTGAGACTCTAGAAAGAGTACAGAGAACAACAAAGATGATAAGGGGACTGGAGACTAAAACATACGAAGAACAGTTGCCGGTATTGGGTATGTCTAATCTAGTGAAGAAAAGGACTAGAGATGCCATGATAGCAGTGTTCCAATATCTAAGAGACTGCCACAAAGAAGAGAGGGTCACCAAAGCACCTGAAGACAGGACAAGAAGCAATGGATTTAGGGGAAACGGTAGCAGATAGAATTCAAGCACAAATCATATAAATAAAAGGCAAAATCTGAGGGAAGGATAACTCATATATATATAATACTCACACACACACACACACACACACACACACACAAATATTATCTACAAAGCCTCTACAGGTATCCTGCTCTTAAATGCCATTTTCCCACATGCATTCTGCAAGTCTTTGCCGAACCTAAAAAAAATTGGCAAAGAAAATAAGATAACCCCTAGCTCTGGAGAACTTTTTTTAAGAGGACAAAGTGTTCCCCCTTGTACCATTTCAAACTTGATTGCCTTGAGAAATATTACACTTCTTCCTTCAGTATTTAGTCATTTAATTATTTCTTAAAATAAGTCTCCTAAATAGAACCTTATTTTAAGGTTGCATATTAATCAGCTGCGTTCTTTGAATGGGCAAAGATGCCATATAAAATCATACGGTAATGCAGTTATGTGAATGACAGTCAAGATTCTTTGGGCTATCTACTGTAGAGTACCGGATCTGGGCTGCAAATGTTTGGATGATTGCTGGAAAGCAGTAAATGTTAGATTTTGATGTTTTAATTGTTAATAATTCTTTAAAATGATTATCCGAATTGTTCATTGGCTATTTTATTAAGACATGGGATTATATGTCTCTTAATTGTTTTGAGTGTTCATTATAGGCTATTTGGTTTTGTATGTATGTATGTATGTATGTATGTATGTATGTATTAGTGCAGATCTGGTAGTCTCAATCTCATCTGTTAAAATATAAATAGTGTGATCTACATTGCTAAAGGATAAGCTACACAATATGGTTTAGTATTAAGGGCAACAACAATTTCCTTATTAAATTGCAGCATGTTAAATCAAATCCAAGATCCCAATGGATATGTAAGGATTTAATTCTTACATACAAACTGCAGTTCTAACATACTCCTCCAAAACAGCTATTTTGCCTCTGAAAGAAAGCTGCTCTTGATGCCACTGTCATCAGTTCTTCTGCAATAATATGCTGTAATAGTTACAATATCATTCTTAAATTGGGATAATCTGATGCAGTGCAAAGATAAGAATTTGCAGGGTTTTTTGTTGGGATTGTTGGGAAAAGAGGTTAACACCTCAGTGTGATGGGTATTTGAACTGTGCACTTAATTGTTGCTTAACAATTATAAGTAGAACGACTGTGGCAAAACAAAGTAAAGATAACACCAATAGTAAGTGGTGCCTTGAACAAGCAAGAACTGGTAGGAGCATAAAATATACAAAGTAATAGAAAATGAAGAAGCTAAAGTGCTCTGGGACTTTAGAATTCAAACAGACAGACACCTGCCACATAACACTCAAGAGTTAACAATTGTCAATAAGAAAGAGGAAAAAAACTGAATTGTGGACACTGTAATATCTGGAGACAGCAGAACAGAAGAGAAAAGAACTGAGGAAAATCACAAAATATAAAAACCTGCAAATAGAAGTAGAATAACTGTGGGGGAAAGAAAGTAAATATAATATCAGTAGTGATAACAAGATAGATTGCATCAATAGTTGATGCAATCTCAAAACATCTGGAGCACCTCTTGAAACACCAGCAGCATTGACAAAATCACCATCAATCAATTGCAAAAGGCAGCTTTATTTGAAACAGCTTAGCTCTTGTGAGGATACCTTTACCACAATCAAACACCCAGGTCCTTGGAAGAACTTGATAGGTGGATAAATGCCAACTCCAGTCTGAACATCTGACTGACTGCGTGACCAATCATCATAATAATAATCAAGCATATGAAATGAATTCCCATTATAAAATCTCATACTTGGCTGTAATAATCTCAGTGATTTGCAGAGACAATAAAATTAATTTGGGAAGATAAATACAAAAGGTCAAATGATTGCTGTCTTGTGTTGTTGATCACAAGCAAGGCTGTATAGTCAAAGAATGGAGAGCTCTGTTTCTATTAATCATTCACAACTTAGTGATTTCTAGATATGACATAGAATTTCCAACATACTCAGGTGGAACATGATAGCAATTATAATCCAACACATCTGGAGGGCATCAAATGGGAGATGAGCAGTTTATACTAGAAAACCAAAGTCCATCTTCAAAGCCATCTATCATATAAGCAAACACTGGAATGAAGAGAAATATATAGTTGACACAGACCAATAAACAAGTGTGCAATTTAAAATACAGAAGTAAAAAACCCAAAACTGGAACAATTAATAATGAGAAAAAGATATTCACCAGCTATAGCTATTGCTAGAAACTTGGCAACCTTTATAGTGTTGTTAGGTCTTATAGAAAGAAGATAGTAATTTTCTGATCAGTAAGGAAAATAAAGCTCCTGATAATTGATGTATGAGTGACAAAACGTGATCCACAGGAGAAGGAAATGGCAACCCACTCTAGTACCCTTGCCAAGAAAACCCCATGGACTAAAAGGCTAAAAGATGAAGCTCAAATACTTTGGAAACCTAGTGAGAAGAGCAGACTCATTGGAAAAGACCCTGATGTTGGGAAAGACTGAAGACAAAAGGAGAAGGGATGACAGGCAGAGGATGCGATAGTTAGACAATGCAATTGATGCAACAAACATGAATTTGGGCAAACTCCTGGGGACAGCGGAGGACAGGAGGGCCTGGTATGCTGTGGTCTGTGGGGTTGCGAAGAATTGGACATGACTTAGCAACTGAACAACAACAACAACAAGTGCCAGAAACTATGGGTGATACAGTAGGCAATATAACAATACATAGGTTACTGATTCAACCTCTGCATCTGAGCAGGAATAATTCACACAAACTACAACTATATCATAGGTTACTATGGAGGATTGTGAAAAATAATCCTGGATGAAAATATCCTTTTCATAATGAACGAGAACCCTTTTTCTCACTCCCTTTAATGTTACAAATTCTTTACCTGCAATATTTAACTCCCCCAATTGCTAATGCTCCCTTTATTTCCTGTTCTTTCTAACCACACCTCCTGAAATACAATAATGAAAATAAACTTTTAAAAAATACAGTCCTGTGGTGCTTTTCCACTGTCAGGCTACTTACACATTCATAGCACAGCATGAAGATTATTAAAATGCCGTATGTGAGAACCGTGCATAGCACAAAGAGATACGAATTGGCATTCCACAGAGATAATGCTATCTAATGACCAAAACAAGCAATGTGCTTTCATTCTGATTCATAGTGCATTGGGAAAGAGCAAAGCATCCAGTAGCTGTTCTTAGCTATTTGATCAGTCAAAGGTAAAGACCTCCTTCTTTGCTCTATCAATGCATTAAAAAGTTATCGTGCTTAATAGTAATCTAATTATTCCTATGAATTGGCTACATCTCCTTCCTACCACCTAGGTTTTGTCCAGAGTTTTGCCGCGTAGATCTGATGGTTCTAATAATCTTACAATTCTCCTTTAACTCAGTGCACTTGAACTATGTTTTATTATAGATCTATATCAATAAACTTAAAAAGTCAACAATTGCCAGATGGATGCTGTAGAGCAGGGGTGTCAAATTGCCGGCCCATGGGCCGGATGCGTCACGTGGAAGCCACGCCCACCCCATTGCCGGCAATGGCAAAACTGTCCCGATACGTTGCGCGACGTCACGTTATGTTGCGAGTTTGACATGTCTGCTGTAGAGCAAGGGTGTCCAATCCCCGGTCTGTGGACTGGCACCAGTTCTGCAGCATGCCAGAAATTGGTCCACGCAAATAAGAAAAGCCCCATCCGCACGATGCAGGCAGCACCCAAAACCGTACCCCCTTCAGTCGGCGGAAAAACGTCTCTCCACGAAACTGGTCCCTGGTGCCCAAAAGGTTGGGGGCCACTGCTGTAGAGAGGCATCCTTTTGGGGATATTTTGCCTGGTTTCAGTGATAGCAGTGACATGGATCTCTACCCAGGTAAAGGTATATGAACTGTTTAATCTATTTGGAACATTAAGCTTTTCTCTTCATCACTAAGATAAAAATATCTAGCACCCCGAAGATCCAACTGAAAAGGATTAAATGTTTTATAAACATAATCAGATTGAAAAAATAAAAATAAACAAAAAGAGAAATAAATAAAAAGGCTGTATCATGTACATATAGCATTACTACTAGTGTGACGATTAAAAAAAAATCTGTTTTCAAAAAGTACAGCCTTCCTGGTTCAGTACAAAAGTCCATGTAATCCAACAACATACATGCATTCATACATAGTTCTTGACTCTCTAATGCCTGAAACCCTTTAGAACAAGTGTAGTCATTTTCTTGTGTGATTTCTATTTGATTTTTTTTTAAAATTCACCTGCTTAGAAATTTCACTCTACATTAAAAATAAAAGGCTTCATCCTCCCACTCTGATGTTCTCTCTACAACTAATAGAAACAGAATATAAAACATGAGAAATCTTTTTTAAAGTTCTCTCTCAACTTCTGTTTTAATACATAGAAAATAGTGGCCACGTGTCTCACATGCAAAAATCAATGTGTACATAGGATATGATCAGCATGCTTTGTTCTTATACAAAAAAGCTTTTAGAAAAAAAGTTTCTTGGAGTTTTAGAAGAAATTTATTCTCTTAATTGAATCACTGTAGGAACTAACTTTATAGTATTTGGGGGAAAGTCTTTAAAATTCGTTGAATGATATATATCTTTCAACTAAGTTGGACTTCAACAACATCCTCATTCCCTCAATTTGATTATGGAAGGACAAAGAGGTTGAAGAAAAGGTACCCTAGATCAGAGGTCCCCAACCTTTAGGGCACCAGGGACCGGTTCCATGGAGAAAGGTTTTTCCGCGGACCAGAGAATACGTGGTTTTGCCTGCATCCCATGGATGCGGCTTTGCTTGTTTGTGCAGACTGGTTGCTGGCATGCTGTGGCCCAGTACCGGTCCATGGACTGGGGGTTGGGGACCCCTGCCCCAGATAATAGGACTATTAATGGTTTATTAGCCATGTGTAGATAGCAGTATTTCTAGGACAACTGGCAGAAACAAGAAAAATCCTGCTAATTATTGTAATAAAAGGCATGTTGACCTAGGTGGAATTTGCTAAATTCAACAGAACCAATCATAGCGTCAATAGAAATGTTAGTTTCTTTTCAAACATTAACCCAAACAAAGTGCCTAAACCCATATAAGCAACAGGCATCCAAATGCCCCATGTTTTTGAACAACCAAATTTGAGTGGTACTTTCGGCTGAGCAACACAATTTAAGTGGTTCTACTGATGTGCCCTTAAATGCCAACAGAATACATGTAGAACAGGGAGGTAACAATAGAAAAGAATAGGGAGGTATACAGAATAGGAAGGCATGGAAATAGCAAGCAGTTTTCTGAATTATTTATTTGGCACTTAATGAGCATCATCAACATCTGTTACAACTATAGTCCCATTACTCATTCCCTTCCCTATATTTCTCTTTTCTCCACTGTATAGCAATTCAAAATTGTGGCAAGAACTGTTCCTGTCCTACTCACTTCTTCATGTCATGAAAGCTGCCAGCGAGGCTGTCAGCAACAACTGCCTCTCTTAGGTTGTGCCTTTTTGTACATGACTTCTTCCCTGAAAACCAATATATCTGAAGGGAGGCAGTGCTCAAAATCTCATACCATTCCTAGATGATGCACTCAACAGTGATGAACCTGCATGTAGAATGGCCCAGTGAGAACACAAAGGGCTACGAGTTGCATGTACTGAAGAAAAACATTTCTACGTGATCAGCCGTAGAGCTTTCTACCAGAAGAAGTAGTCACTGCTACCAGTAAAATACTTAAGGAAGAGCTGCTTGTGGTACCAATGCAGGCTTACTAAAAATATGCTGTATAGACTTAATAATGGATGGTAGATGAGAGAGAGGATGGGATAAGGCAGGGGAGAAAAAAGAAAACGGGGAATATAATGGGCAAAAAAAAAAGGAAGAATAGCATCAGTTCCATGTATGTTTGGTTCCAGCCTTGCCCACTGCTGCCAAGTTTTCTCATAAACAAATGGACCCTTCAGGCTAATGCAGTACTCATTTACATAATTCCATAAGTAAAAATTATTCTGCCCTTGAAAGGATTGCCTTGATGGTTTGCAGCAAAATATTTTGTCCTGAACATAAAACACATGCCTTGTGATCAGAAAGATCTTTGCTTTACAATTTAATAAATTCTTTTCTTTCATCTGTTTACTTGTGCTGTGAAAATAACATTGGCAAAAATTGATCCAGTGCTATTAATTGCTAATGGAAAATAGAGTCATAAAGGTCACAGCACAACATTTTTCAACATGGTATGTCACCCTGTTCATTATAACTAGTTAGTGGTAATCTCTTATGTGAGTATGTGTAGGCTTATTAATATGCATAGTATAGGTATCTGTTGATTAGGAAATGTCATTTGACAGCTAATAAATCAGTGCATTAATGAACAACTCTGCCGTTTTGTACCTTTTAATATCACTGAGTAACTATGCTGCTTGACCTACAAAATGTAGATCAAATATTACATTTGCATTTCATACATTCTTTGTTTTTAGGCTGCTAATATTTGATATGCAAAATCAAACTATTGCATATATAAACAAACATGATACTTCAATGTATTTTAAAATGTTTGAGTGCACCAAGTAAAGAAAATAACAAGGGAATTCTGGGATATAGTAATAGTTGGGACTATACACTAGGACACTATACCCATAAGAAATTATTTGAAAGAGGTGTTATAGACTTCACATAAACCTCTTGTTTTTTTTCAGGCTTTCAAACATGCCTCTCCTCTAAGGAATCCACTTTCAAACCATTCATAGCTGTAATATAAAATCCATCCTTGCCTTTATTACTTATTTTAGAAAATTCTTTAGAATTTAGTGCTTATTTTCTAAAATTTCTTTAGAAAATGCCATGGATTTTCACATATGTTACCTCCATGTGCATTTACTGTGCAATTCCTGAAAGTACATTAGACTGTTGCATTATAACACAATACAGGTAGCCTTTAGTTAACAATGACAGTTGAACCAGAATTTCTATTGCTAAGTGACATGGTTTTAAAGTGTGACATCACATGGCCATGTTGCTTAGCAAAAACTGTTCCAGCACTTCCCCATTGCCATTATTAAGTGAATCATTACAGGTTGTTAAACGAGGATGCCACATGGCTGTGATTTGCAACCTCTTGCTGCCTTCACCATTGACTGCTTCTTGGAAGCCAACAGAGAAGGTTGCAAATGGTGATTACATGACTGTGGGACACTGCAATTACCATGTGGGGGTGCTGCAACATCTGGAACTTTGAGGACTGTTTATGAGCACAACTTGTTCAAAGCTGTTGCAAGTTTGGACAGTAACTGAACAAGTGGTTGTTAAATGAAGACCACCTGTATAAGCATCAAGGATTGGAATGTTTCAATAAGTCAATGCAGTATAGTAAATGAAATATATGTAATATAGTATCTGCCTATTTTCTTTCCCCAGTCACATTCAACAAATCCAGCATTTGGCCACTAAACCTCACTTAACTGTGTTCTATCTCCATTATAACATAGCAGCTCTTTTTCTATTTCATGGGTGAAAATAAACAATTCTTATTGACTATAAACACTTCTATAGACATAGACTATTCTATGTCTATATGGAATAAATTTAATAAATAGAATAAAAAATAGAATATAGAATAAATTTAATCAACCCACTATGAATGGAAGAAGTAAATTACTTATTAATTCAGGATCTAAATAGACAAACACTCTATGATACAATAAGCCCAATTCATACTATAACATCCTTGTTTGGTAAACTACATATAAACGAACTATGATCGGCAGGCAGTTCCTTTGCACTTACTTTACTGTCTTTTTCAAATAAGCAAGCATATGAGCCAGAAAGCCACCTGTAATCATAGCTGTTATGACATTTCTTTTTCTTGAACTGCAAAAATGAGAATTTTTGGGTTTGTGCATATGTTTGCATATATGAATATTTTAAGAACTGCAGAGCTATCAGTTTAAATGTTTAATATCTAATGGTTTATTGTCCACTTATACTTAGAACCCTTCACAAAGTAGAATAAAGCTTACATATACTGGAAGAAACTTTTAATATATTTTTCAAAAAGCTTGAACAGAAATTGGAAAAATTAAATCACTTCTACCAATACTAAGATTAATTCATTTTGACATCAGGGGACTAATCATTGTTATCATTTATTATTGATTAAATTCCACTAGACACTATAGATAAATAAATAAAGTCCCTGCCTGCTCTTCCATTTGCTGTCTAAAGCAATTAACTACAGTAATGCTACTACCTCATTTAAAAGGAACAACAAAAATGCAGGGAATATGACTCTGTAATGAGGGAGCAAAAGATTTCAGTTTTGCTGATTGCTTAGCATCAGCATCACTGAAGAATCTAAGAATGTTTTTCGAAGCAGGCTATAATAAATGTGGGCACTTCTGAAAACAGTGGCTCCCTTGGTCATTTGCCACTGGATAGCAAGGCACTGAATGTTTTTGTGACTGTAAGAATATGTAAAAAGCACTTCCATAGGTAAAAAATATCCAAATTTTCTTGTGGATTGTCCCAGATAGGGATTTTGCAAATTTTCTTTTGCATACACCTGTATTTCATTACAAGTAAGTGAGAACTGTGGCTGACATAGCTTTCCAGTCTGGATTGTATCAGGCAATGCTACTATATGTGTTTGCAGGGTTTTTCTCCACAATGAAACAGTTTTCACATTTGAAGTGCTACTTAAACATAAACAGAACTTAAAGAACAGGTGCAGCTGCATTACTTTCTTGAAATATTACACCAAGGTTGGTAATCTCCAGTCTAGCCATCTAATCATTCTTCTGTGATGGGTCACCTAATCTCCTACTTCTGAAAGAAACCTTATGTGTGTCCTAAAGTCTCCTATCTCAAGGTCTCACTCCATTTTTAATGTCATTCTCATGTTCTCTGCTTCTTAGGTCCTAAGAGCTTTTAAAATAGCTACTACTGTCATACTAAAGCAACCTCATTGCCATAGAAATTGGCATTCACTGTATATGGAAGAACTGTTTGAGAGAGGTCAGCCTAAAACTGCTACCTCATTCTAATCAGGTATAACCTCTTTTCTTTTTTTCAACTGATACGTGCATGAAAGAGAGGCAGAGAGGGAGAGATTAAAGAGAGTAAGTGTAGAAGGAACTTCACTGGAGTGTCCCTATTTAACTTTGCACCATGGTCATATCTACTGTAATGGGCTAACTTGCAACCAGATCAAGCCCAATGTTATTTAGTTTGCATACCCTCAAAATTGTGCAGGTTTGAGCAGAATTCAGAGCTAAGCGGAATCAAGCTATGCATTATGTAGAAAAGAAAGTCTTTCTGTACACAGTCCATTGATTATCCTCAGGTATTTATATCACACAGGTAGTTGGTTCTGCAAGAGAATACATTTTCCTCTTCCCTGTTTCAGAGAAGTCAAGGTGAAAACTGACCTTCATACATGGAAGGCAAATGGTTCTGCCTTCAATTGCTTCAGTAAGCTTTCCTACAGCGTCAGCACTATTGAAAAGTGTTTCTTTTATACAAGATGCCCTGTGACCTAAGAGAATCCCTACCGCTGTCCAATCTAAAAGCAAAAGACAAAATGAAAATGTCACTTTCTTAGCAAGGGCAGAGCACCATGCAAAAGATAAAGCTTTCCTTCAACCAAGGGCATTAATTCAGTTTTCTGCAGTGGGCTGAGGTAAGATGGGAAGAGCAAGGAGATAAAGCTGGGATAAGACTAAAAGAATGATTTGTCTCTATAAATATTCAAGGTATCCTGGAAAAAGCAGTACCTGTGCTAATTTATCTGCTATGTTAATTGTTATACTTTATTGTCACAGTGGGATATAACTCAGATTCTTATGCAGAAGGTCACAAGTCCCAGTTCTAGATGAGATAGGCAGCACACAATCCTAATAAATAAATAAACTCTAGGTCTCTAGTATCTCTCTGTGTAAGGGGAAAATGAAATGCTGAACAGAGACCATTAGTTACTACAGACAGAACTAAAAAAGGTAGACTGATTATCTGATCTAGACAAAGACAAAATTCAGGTTCCTATGCATTTTTACTTTTAGGTAAGATATCCTGCCAAAATATTTCAAGAAAGAAATATTTATATAATAATAATAAAAAATATATGTTTCAACACAATGCAAATTCATTTTTTAAAAAGATGGAAAATTTTACCTGTATACTGACATATTACCAGTTTTTATCACTATTTATAAATATAATCAGTCAAGAAATGGTATTGTTGAACATGGATTCTAAAACAAGTGTTAGTGCTTTATTTACTTTCCTGCCTGCCTTACTTGATTATTACAGATAGCATAACTGATCAAGTCACCCTTATCAGCCTGACTTATTCCATTTTACAATAGAAGACTCTTCAAAGTAGGGCATGTTCAGCTGTCATGGGAACCCTAATAAGTGTGTTTCCAGATGTATATATTGCATATTTTTAAGAATACACAAAAAACAACTTTGGGGACAAATCTTAAAAACACTATTTGTAAATCAGAATTCCAGTAATTAAGATGAACCTGTGAAACCTTGAGTATTCAATAGGAATGAATACATAGCACCTTGTGCAAACTTTTTTCTTAGAGGATCAAAAAAACTGTATTACTTGTATTTAATTCTATGTTACTGTAGCCGTACTATAAGACTACAAACTAGGATGTCACTACTTGATATTATAATTGTTATAATTACTATTATTGCCAGGATTCAGCTTAGCCCTATAATAATTTTTATTTAGGTATATGTAATATATGTTACTATATTAGTAATGTAGAAGACTTAGTGAATATTTGCAGATCTTTTGCCCTGTTCATTGGAACAAATATGTGCACCTTCTCCATGTTAGGTTTGCGCATTCATCAACATAGTCATGGTTATAAAGCACACATTTGTTTGACATTCAGAAAAAGCTTATTAATATGTGCAGTCTAGGATATAAATGCAGGGCAAATGTGCTTCTGTAATCTCCACATGATGAATTTTAAAACATTTTTGAAAATACATTGAGAGTGTTTAAAAAATGAAGATGTAGAATAATTTCTGCTGACTCTCACATTAGCATGCTAGGCCAAGTCCAATTGATCCTTAGGTTAGGTGTTTGGTGGATGTCTAAATGTCTAACAAGTCTAAATTTTGGAAGATCATGAAATGTTCATTAAAAAGTCAGATATGACCCTTAAAGACAATATGACCTTTTCCGGCCCACTAAACTGCCACTCATATATCCATGGACTACAATGAACTTATTGGAAAACAGAGCTGAAGACAGTCCAGGATGGACAAGAAAGTTTGAGTAGAGGAAACTAGAGAAAAACAGTATAGCAATTGTACACTATTTGTAAATAGAATTCTTTATTGGCCAGGTGTGATTGGACACACAAGGAATTTGTCTCCAGTGCATAAGCTTTCAGTGTATATACAAGCAATAAGTGATAAATCATGATTATAATCATAAAAATACATTCATCATAAATCGGGAATTCCAGTACTTAAGATGAATGTGAAACCCTGAGTATTCTAAAGGAATGAATACATAGCACCTTGTGCAAACTGGACTGGGTCATGTGAGGAACCATCTCTTCCCAACTGCATCTATCTGTCCAATCTAGGACATATAGGCTCACGCTCCAGGTCCCGTCAATTAAGAGTGTCACCTGGTGAGACCTAGGAGGAAAGCCTAGATCATTCTCCCAGAGATTAGATTGGCCCCATTCCTGTTGGCCTTTCATATGATCCTGAGATACTGTCCAGTAGTTGCATTGGATGTTATTGTTAGATGTGATTGCCTTGGCTATGAATTTTTATGATTTTAATATACATTTATATTGTTTTCTTGTTTTTTAAGTTGTTGTATTGGTGTTTTGTTTTTATATTTGTTTTAATTGTTACTAAGTCACCCAGAATATATATATAAGAGATGGGTGGCTATATAAATTTGAATGATAACAAACAAACAAACAAACAAACAGCAAAGGACAGTTGAGGGTTGAAAATAGAAACAAAGAGAAGACTGAGTTAGTGAATATCTACATAAGTGAATGGAAAGGTAACTTCACTGATAGCATTACAGGTAGTCCTTGTTTAACAATTGCCTTGTTTAGCGACTACTTGTAGTTATGATGGTAATGAAAAATTAACTTTGCAACCAATCCTTGTATTGGAACGTTGAAGTTAGGTCGTAAGCACCTTTGTGGTTTCACTTAGTGAACATCTCACTTAACAACTGAATTGCTGGTCCCAGTTATGGTTGCCAAACAAGAACTATCTATACTTTGTGCCTTAAGCAGCATCGCTGAGAACTCGGGTGAGGATTAAATTAATTCACACCTGTTATGTGTTAAAACCACAACAGACCAATCAATTTAAAATGATTGAGCACCATCAGATTAGCTGATGGGGACTGGAAAAAAAAAAGCAGACAATCACTAGGCGGGCAGCAAAGTGTTATAGCTTTTGGGGTCTCTTTCCTGATACCTAGTCGTTGTCTGGATTTTTGCATCTTAGATACGATAGTTCTGTCAAAGCTGATTTCCAAATATACTTTATATAGTATATGGATGAGTAATGCCAAACCACTGCTTCCTATTAGAAGCTCCCTACCACACAGAATGCTTGGATTAGAGACACAAGCAAACCAGAATTTCTGATGATGGAATTTCTCCTTGCAAAATTTTCACTCATCTGTTGTCAAGATGATAGAACACTGGTATCACTGAATAGTTAACGGTCACTGAGAATAGGTTATTTAAAGGGAGATTGTGTATGACAAATTTGCTGAATTTCTTGACTACACCTCTACATTGGTGAAAGAGCCGACATAATTTATCTTGAGTTCTCAGGAAAAAATTATACTGTTACACACACACACACACACACACACACACACACACACACACACACACACACACCTGATTTACAATGAAAGAAAGTATGACATTGAGGAAAAGGCTAAGCAGAACGCACTGTAAATCATCTCGCAAAATGAAGCAACTGAAGCTGCTTGAAAAAACAAAGTACTTCAAGGTCTGAGCGCAAATATGTATTATATCACAAAGATTCATCCACTGATGTTTGATTTCAAATATTGCTCTTTCAAGGGAGAAAACATGGAATTACTGCATTTGTGTATTTCAAATATAGAAACAATTGAGAATACTATGATCTTTACCGTTTAGGCTTCCACAGAAAAGAATTGAGGGCTATTGATGAAACATGTAGCCCAATGCATCACAACACATGTTTTGTTACTTTTGTGTCATTATAGTTTTCAGTAGGCATTTATGCTATTTTCTAATACAAAAAATAGCATTTTTTTCTGTAAAATTTAGAGGTCTGTGCTCACTCTTTTTAATTGAAATATGTTACCATTTCCAGGAAACTCTATGTATAGTACTTGTTTAAGCAGACAGCAGAGTGTTAGTCAGACAGGTAGTGTTATGGATGGAAAATAACTATATCATGAAAAATGTGGTATTTGTGCACATTGTACAATGTGATGCAAATATAGCCTCATTAGCATCTTGAATTTTCTTGAAAGTATAGCCGATAATTTCATAGAGAGTTAAATTCAAAACACCATCATGAATTCTCATTCAATAGTCACATGAAACAAACAGAAGAACTTAGTAATGTTAAAAACAAGTTAGGTAAAGGTGCTGCAGAAATCTATTGAAATTAAGAGATTAATTACAATTATCACTGAGGGGTCCTTGGT
The DNA here is from genome assembly GCA_023970755.1 of Azemiops feae. Lineage (NCBI taxonomy): Eukaryota > Metazoa > Chordata > Lepidosauria > Squamata > Viperidae > Azemiops > Azemiops feae. The sequence goes on along the minus strand of JALGBA010000392.1, from coordinate 213,879 downwards.
GCTCTCTGAGCTGGGTTGTTTTCTTGCAGACATTTCATTACCCAAACTAGGTAACGTCATCAGTGCTGGTAAGGAGTGGGGTTTGTGTTCAGTTTATATTCTGATGGCTTGTGCTGTCAGTGTTGGTGGGACTGATCTGGTAGGTTCTTTGGCTGGGTTGTTTACTGTTAACTTGTTTGGCAGGTATTGATTGGGGTATTATTTACTTCTTAATTATTGGCCTGATCTTAATCTTAACCAATTCTACGTGGGACAAACATCACGTCAATTAAAAACCAGGATCCACGAACACCGGCTGGCAATCAAATGCCACGATCCCAAATCCTTAATCTCTACCCACACTGACACCAAACAGTACCAGTTCGATTGGTAGTGGCCATGCTACCACCTGCCATGCTCATGAGTTCATCGAAACCAGGCACTCCACAAGCAATTCCATCAACAGACATGTCGACCTACAACCAGCCTACAAACCCATCAGAATCCATCAACAGACATGTCAACCTACAAGCAGCCTACAAACCCCTCAGAATCCATCAACAGACATGTCAACCTACAACCAGCCTACAAACCCCTCAGAATCCAAATCAACCGCGCAGCCAACCAGAGAAAGCACCGAGCCTCAGCCAACCCCCACAAGCCCCACCACCAGCAGTTCACCTCCCAATGACGTTGACCCCATGTAACCTTCCCATCACAAGACTCACTGATGACTCACACCTGATCCATCAAAAGACCCATCACAAGACCTTTACTCGACACACCCATACCTGAAGTCCTTATAAACAGAACACTGACACTGACATGCCCTAAAACTCTGCTGAAGATGTTACCTAGCTTGGTAACAAAACATTTGGAAACCACAAGCTCGGACAATGAACCTTCACTCTCAATCTTGGTGTTAATGTATGCTCATCTGAATGCTGATTGCTGAAGGGGGGAGTTATTTTGGTCATTTTGCTCCCTTTCTGGCTTGTTGATTGTCTGCTTTGCACAATACATAGATGTTATTTATGTTTATGTGTCTACTGATGGCCAATTAGTCAGAGTCCTAGGCTTCCAGAAATTTTTTCTCTAGCAATTTTGGACTTGGCTTTGTTTAGGATGGTCCAGAGTTTCCGAGTTGAAACTATGGTTAAGTCTGTCCATATGTTGTGAAATTAATGTCTTTTGACTGCTAGTTGGTGTTCATGGATGCGTTCTGCTAGTCTTCTGCCTGTCTGCTTATGCAGTGGTTAGTTCAGTATTTACTCTGTATGTTTTAGATGACTTCCCTTTTTTCTTCTGAGGCTACTGGGTCTTTTGGTTTACTTAGGATGTTTTGGAGGGCTTCAGTTGGTTTATATTTATTCTCCTTTATCAGTACAGTTTCCTCTGTTTTGCTTGGAGACAAACAAAGTTGAATTATATAACAAATGATATTTTATCTGTCAAGTATTATACTGTTGCAATAATGCTTATCATGTTTATTAGTATGATACATCAAGAGCTTTTTGTATTTACAATGGTGGTATAGAAATAGAAAGTTGTAGGTTTATGTCATCTTACAGAGAAGAAACTGAGACGGCATGAAATAACCTGTCTCAGGGAAACACAGAGTAGTCCATGGTTAAATTGAGAAATAACTACTTGCACAGTATCTGGTAAATGAACTGTGTTAAAAGCAAAATTTAGACTGAACAAAATATTATTGGAGCTAACCTTGCTCTTCCATGCAAAAGAATGAGACGTAGCAAAGAATTTTTTAAATAATTGTTTTGCTGATTTTTACTTTTCTATAAAACTCCCAGTGGCTACTTTCCATGCTGTTTCAGAGAACTCTGATCCTTCAGAGCAGCTTTTCAGAAATTGCTGAGATGCAGGACTTCCAGTTAGGTGTCACAGCGTGACGGATGCAGGAAGTCGGGACTCCATCTTGCATGTTCGATTTTGCCCCGCTGGGGATCCTAAAAAGGGTCGAAAGTCACCCCGAAGAGGCGACGAAGAAGGAAGGGACTCTCATCGATCATGGAGGGGCAGCGGCCCTTCTGCTGGATCCAAGGAAACCCTCCAAACCAGCAGGGGAAAGACTGGCTACATTCATGTGGCCAGTCAGAAGCTGCTGACAAGCGAAGATAAGTACTAACTAGCAATTTTTGAGCAACGTGGATGGAACTGGGTGAGACTTTATTCTCTTTTTATTACCTTAATACTACCTTCCTGGAAAAAAGAATGCCCAAAGCAAAGAATCTTCCCCAATGAGAGAGGGAAGGGAAGTTTTTGCCCTGCTCCCTCAGGAAAAGAAAAGTGGCGAATGAATTGCTTTGGGGGAAAATAGAGAAAACTACCAGATCAATTTGGAATTAATACAGATATATAGATTTGGGGACTAAAAGTACCTTTGAGACTTTTTTTTAGAAAAGATATTTGAAAGTCTGTAAAATAGGCTTGGATTTGGAAAGCTGGAAGATGGTATCAACGACATCTAGTGGTGAATCACGGCACTACAATTTATTATGCTTAAAGGAAACTTGGCTTGAAGCCCGGACTTAGGTAAGACTCTTTGTTGTTCTTGGAAACTTTCACTTTTACAGACTGCAGATGGGAAAAGGGGAAAAAAACTCTTGGGCTACTTATCTGTGTTGGGGACCTTATTGGACTATAAAGACTACATACAAAAACAAAATGGATATTCCATACTTAGCTGCAAATGGTAAAAAAACACCTTTAGCACTTATCTCCGAAGCCCCCAGCTTGCTATACCAGCAAGAAAATGTTAATGAATCTCAGAAAGAAATTCTTTCTATGTTGAAATCAATCCAAGAGACAATTATTTTATTTCAGGATGAGACTAAAAATAACGCAAATGAGATAAGAGAACAATTTTCTAACCTAAACTTACAAACCAGACAATGACTACAAAGAAGGAACTAGTAACCCAAAAAACAGAAGGGAAATTAAAAGAAACGGGTTCAAAGATGGAGGACCTAAAGGAAAGAATTAACAGACAGATACAGACAAATGAAAAATTAGAAAATGCAGTCATAACACTGGAAATGGAAAAGATATCTTACTTGTCAAGATATCAGAACACATTTGAGGATAAGGAAGAAGAGCTGATCGAATGGATGTTAAAGCTGTTAGGAGAAATGCTGAATATTGACAAACAAGAAATGAAAAGAAAATCTGAAGAAGGATGGAGGCTATTTAATGAATATAAATGGGTTGAACATTCTTCCAAAAATACTTCAATCAAATTCTCTTCCTCATTCCAAACAATATATATAAAAACAGATGAAGAATTACTTGATGATTCAAATGCACTGACTTGGAAAGTTATTTGGCAAAGGAAGAAAGCTAGAGTAAGACTGAAGAAAATAGAGGTTTTGACCTATTAGATGGGATATTATACTATTAAACAGATGTTTGAATATGGTTAAGAAAACAGATAACTGTTAGAAATAAAAATATTATTATAATTAGAAGGATAGGATTTGTAACTAGAATATTATATATAGTTTGTTATGAGATGGGAAATATGAAACTTTTAAAAGGGTTTGAATAAGGGAAGCTTTTGGTTATCCAAATATAATTTATTATGAGAAAATTATAAGTGATAGATATATTTTGAACATTGATGAGAAATTAAAAAAATTTAAAAAGCGGGAAAAACAGGATATTGATTGAACAAATGGATTTTAAGTACAAATACAATTGAGATATGTTCTGGCTAGAAAATATATTATAAACTGACACTATCGATATTGTATAATACTAGAAAAATGTGATGAAGATGTCTATATTTAACAGTAACAAGAATTGTATTTGCCCAGTGTGGAAAAATGCATACCACCGGAAGAAGAGAGAACCAAGGAAGCACTGGATGGTGTAGTATTGGAACTAGACTGAGAAAGTTAATATGTACCACTGAATTACCAATAGACCCAGACAACACACTGTTTATTAAGTACTCATGATTGTAAAATTAGAAAATTAGTAAAATGTATTTTATATATATAAAAAAGAAAGAATAAAATAGCCAATGTAGGCATATGATTTCAATGTCATAAAAAGACAGAAGAAGAAGAAGAAGAAGAAGAAGAAGAAGAAGAAGAAGAAGAAGAAGAAGAAGAAGAAGAAGAAGAAGAAGAAGAAGAAGAAGAAGAAGAAGAAGAAGAAGAAGAAGAAGAAGAAGAAGAAGAAGAAGAAGAAAAAAAACTATTGAGATGCTGTACAAAAAATAATTGATAAGCAAACATTTTCTGTTCCTTCAACCGCAAATCATGTAATCAGTAGATCTCTGGCCTCATAAGCTTTGATTCAGTCTTCAATTTAAAAACAGGTAAAGCACAATCGCTAATTCCAATTGGAATACCACCAATCTACTAGATTCCATAAAAATCCACAGAATCTTTAAAAATTCCTTGAGTTTCAAGAAAATGTGCTAGAGGACCACCCATAATCCATGTTTATTTATGTGGTGATGATGATGATGATGATATCATCATTGGGAAGGGCTTGATAGATGGATAAAAATACCAAATCCAGTCTAAACATCTGGTAGACTTTGCAATCAACCATAAAAAAAATTCCTTTAAAAATTTGGCTTTCCAATTTGGCATCTATTAAAGCTTGTAAAACTTTATTTTTATTTTAAAAAATAAATAAGTATGCAGAGGAGATCACTGATAGTGTGCTTCAAGTTCCTTCAGTCAAACAGTGCCATCTGTTAGGACCTTCTCTGACACAGTGACTGCCTTCTGGCATGATATCTCTTTGGCTCACATCCTAATGATGTTCTAGATGTCTTTAAAAACTTGGCTGTTCTCCTAGGGCTTGAGTGATGGTGCAGAGATATCCCATTTGTTGTGTTTTGTGTTAAATGAAATCTGATTTATCTGGACCCGCCAAATTCTTTTTATTATTTTCTATTTTTTTAAAAAATGCAAGCTGCCTAGAGATGTTTTGAAGGTCAAGTGGCCTCTAATTCTAAGTAAATATATAAATAATATGGCAGTAAGTGATATTTATTTCACTAGCCAATTACGTCTTCAATGTAGGCACATATCAGGTGAAAGTCTTAAGTCAATGAAGCACTATGGTTTAACATCCTATTAAAGATTTTCCTTAAATGAACACAAATAGCTACAGGTATTTTTCATGTGCTTTACTGACCTAATCTTAAAATTAAAATTTGCACAATAATACTGTATAGAACTTACAATAATAATAATAATAATAATAATAATAATAATAATAACAACAACAACAACAACAACAACAACAACAACAACAACAACAACAACAATAATAATAATAATAATAATAATAATAATAATAATAATAAAGTTGGAAGGGACCTTGGAGGTCATCTAGTCCAACCCTCTGCTCAGGCAGGAAACCCTATACCATTTCGGACAAATGGCTGTCCAGTCTCTTCTTAAAAACTTCCAGTGTTGGAGCATTCACCGCTTCTGGAGGCAGGTTGTTCCACTGGTTAATTGTTCTAACTGTTCAGGAAGTTTCTCCTTAGTTCTAGGTTGCTTCTCTCCTTGATTAGTTTCCATCCATTACTTCTTGTCCTGCCCTCAGGCGCTTTGGAAAATAGCTTTCCATTAATACATTTCAACCTGCAGCCTTCCTTCTAAAATCCAATATGTAAAATGTCCTTCTTACATAGAATTAATTCCCAAATTACATGTCAGTGGCTCCCAATGTTTTGGGCAAAAGGGACCCATTCCATGGAGAGAGGTTTTTCTGCGGACCGGAGGAGGCATGGTTTCGGGTGCTGCCTGCATCCCGCGAATGGAGCCTTGCTAGTTTGTGCGGTTCGGTTTCTGGCATGCCATGGACCGGTTCCGGTCCACGGACTGGAGGTTGGGGACCTCTGGCATATGTCAAACTGGGATACAGCAAAGCATAGCTCTTTGTTACACATAACTCATACCTTAATAAATGAGTTTTCTGGAGCAATAGAGAAGATAGTAAGCAAAGGACAGGGACAATAACAATAACTTAAGCTAAAACACAAAAGAAAGATGAACAATAGGGTGCCCTTCACAGTTGGAACTCAAGAATAATCATGAATTATACATCAAACCTTCTTACAATGCTTTACATGTTTAAAAAAATGTATTGTGTATTTTAGCAGGAACTGAAATCTGATTTTCAAACTCATGATTGGGAACTCCATATAGATTAGTGTCATATGTAATTTTATTCTATCATTAAACACAGAAAAATCAACCAAAATATTATAGGAGTTTTGTTTAGAAGTATGTGTAATGAAAGAGAACTAAAGATTTATCCTGTCTCCGAAGTTATCTGATTCCAGAATCCCAGAATAGGTTCTCAGTACAGGATACCTCGGGTTGGATAGCCTTTCAGCACACTATACTACACCACACCACAAGATAATGGAAAGAAAAACATAACTGCAAATCTACTTTGTCTATTCTAAATGTGTGAAGCAAGTGCATATGAGGACGAAATTCATTTGGCTTGCATATCTAATTTAACATTTTAAATTATTACGGAGATTGAGGCTTGGTTATCCTACAAATATTCAAAATGTTACAATTCAGTATACGTTTGTGTATATAAAAAAATGCACATAAACCTATACTGATGCACATATTACTGAAAATAGTTAAAAGAATCAGACGAAAATCCTTTTGTAAATGTAGGGTATGTAACACTGGATTCACTATACAAAAGACATACAATTTTTATACACAATGCATTTAAGATAAAAATATATATATATAGTTAATATAGAAAGACCACAACAAACAGATTATCATCTAAGGCTCTTTTGTTGTTGTTGTTGTTAGTTGCGAAGTCGTGTCCGACCCATTGCGACCCCATGGACAACGTTCCTCCAGGTCTTCCTGTCCTCTACCATCTTCTGGAGTCCATTTAAGCTCACGCCTACTGCTTAAAGGCTCTTTAACCTACTGCAAACCAGGTTACATGATAATAGTCCTGACTTATGCAAGATCAAAAGCTAGCTCTAATTAATGAATGTGAGACATACTGCATGGATGAGGAGAGCTTTGCGCTTCTGAAGAACTACGGTATTTTTATATTTCTGCATGTGTAAATTTTGTGCCCTGGGAGTGACCTCTGGATGAGGTTGCTATGTAACTGAGTAGGCCAGAAACCCAGTTTTGCTTCTCTGCATTGGGCCAAAGACAGATGTGGTTGCCTTGGTTACAGTTGCTATGAAAGAGAGGCTTGAGGAGTGTCAACAAATTTGGAATGGTAGTTAGAAGGCCCACATGGTGCATAATTGGTTAAAACTTCTGGCTGGGATTTTTAAAAAAGAGAGAAAGAAAAGGTCAGTTGGAAAATAATAGGCAATCTGTAAATTACAATGATTATAGTAAATGGAAGTTGCCGATTGTTAAATTGATTGAAGTCTTCCAGCCTGAACATGCTAACGAACAAAACAGTATTGTGCTTCACACCAGATTTGGTGGCTGAAGTGATAGACGTTGTGCTTTAAGATAATGGAGAACCTCTAAGAATGCAAGATAGTGCAGTAGGAGATGGTTTCAGGAAATGTTTTGATCAGAGGCAACTAAAGGAAGAAAGGAAAAATAAAGAAAAACTAAATCTCCCTGAAAATTGGAGGGAATAAAATGATTTGAAAGCAGGGAAATCTATTATGTGCATTTGCACTGGTGGAAAGTTTAGAAAGAGCTGGCTGAAGGTTTCGGTGTAAGTTTACTAGGACAAGAAAATTGTCTCAAGTAATAAAAACAAGCAATCAATAACTAAAATCTAACTACAGTTGAGTTAGTCTAATTTACTATTTAAAAATGTTTTAAGTCCCCGTGTAAACAATTAACTTCTTAAATGCTGTAATTTTGTTAATTTATAAAGTGTGTCCAACAGCAAAGGCAGTTTTATGCCTTTGCCATATTACAACATTGCCAAAATATAAAGCTCAGTGATTTATTTTATGCTTGGGGGGGGGGTAAATATGGTCTCGTTGAGACCTTTATCAAAACTGGGTATGTTGAAATTCTATGTTCAAATAACCTGTGACATCACTTAACAACTGCAGCAGAAAATGTTGGGATTGTGGTGATTGAGCTAAGTGGACATGCGGGCATATTGCTCAAAAACGGTTTCACTCAATGACTGAGACCCTGGTCCCAATTATGATAGTGAGGACTACCTATATTAATCACAAGACCGCTTTTAGAAAAGACAAGTCAAGTAAAGATTTGTACAAATGAGAACATTTTTGCAAAAGAAATGAAAACAGATCTGGAAAACTGGACTTGGGGCTATAGTGGACAGCTCAATAAAATCCCTGCTCTGTAGATGTTCCATGCTATCTACAGTTAGTTGTAATACTAGATGAAGTTCTGATCAACAGTATCAAAAAGGATACTGTGCAACTGGGAAAAAAAACCCAAAAGGGTTATGCAAAATTATTAGGGAACTACAACTTTCCTGTCATGGCCCCACTGGAGCCCGGGTCCGAAGAGGAGGAGGAGATGGAGCTGGGGCCGATGGAGGGGGATGGTGCAGTCCCTCTGGTCCATGAGGAATGACCTGGAAATGAGAACGAGGTAGTTCTGGATCCCTCGGGCCTTGGAAGAGTAGGCAAGGAGGAAAAAAGGGTGCAGGCTGACTGAGGAAGGGGGGATGAGATAGTAAGGACAGGCAGCAGAGCAGAGGAGTGACAGAGCTCCGGAGATGAGCAAACGCCTCCCCCGCCCGATCCCCAAATGCGGAGAATGGAGAGGAGGCAGAGTCAGCACAGGGCGACCCGATTACTCAGAAGGATAGGCATCCCACCCCTCCTCACGAGGATCACCTGGAGAGTAGCAGTTAAGGAGATGCCGTGAGGAGGGGCTTTTGTCAGGAACAAGTATTGTATTTCATGGTAACACTCTCCATAGCTCCGAGAAGAACTTTGCTCCAGAATCCTTGCTGTTGTGGACTCATGTTTGATTCTTTGCCTTGATGTCTGGGGGCTAACAGTAATGCAGCTCTGTTCTGGGTTTTTGCTGTGGCGTGGACTCTCTATGCCGCGAAGTTCCAAATCATCTGTCATGAACTTTGCTGAGGTTGAGATCGTCCCTTGTTCATGGAGCGTAGCTGCTCCCTTGGACTTCCATTGATGGGATGTTGCACAGTGTGTGTGTGTGTGTGTGTGTGTGTGTGTTTGAGCCTTGCTCTTGGACTGTAGGTGTAAATTGTGTGTAGAGACTTTGGGATTGGACCAGGAATTGCTGGATTCTGGGGATTCTGGAGGATGATGGTAGAATAAACGCTGACAAGCCTCCGCCTAGCACGTCTTGCGCGCCAACCTTGGGTCATAACATTTCCCTTTACAACAGTTTCCCAACTTTCTGGCTTTGCAGACCGGCAAGGGGGGGGGGAGGATGGTTCTATGTGAATGGCAGGCAAGCATGCATGCATCTCCATTTGTGTAAGTGGCAGGCACGCATACCACTGCTCGTGTAAATGGAGCACACCCACATGCTTGCCTGCAGGCCGGTAGTGGGCTGCGGCTCGGGGGTTGGGGACTCCTGCCTTACACGGAAAGTATAAAGCAATTAAGGCTTCTCAACTATAAGCAAAGGGAAGATAGGAGAAACACAATAGAAGAATATAAAATTTTGGATGGTGTATAAAATGTGGATGGGAAGACAGAACCCATAATCATCCATTCAAATTAACAGCGGAAGTACTTCTTCACATATGGAATTGCTGCAGTCTGTGCTATAATAGACACTATTGGTATATTTCCCTGATCACAAGCAACGTAGTTTATATAATATGATTGGAAGCAACAACAGAAAATGGATAGTGGCCTCTTTTTCTTATTTTTGTTATTCCTACTCAGAACACTGCAGCCATTTTGAGCACTGTTTCAAGTGTGTTGCAACCATTTCAATAGCTTAAGGTTTCATTTATGCCTTTAAGTTTCCATTTCTTGAGTTAAGTTTCATTTCATGGCAAAACCCGCCCATGTGTTTTTTCACGCCTTTTGCAATTTCTCAAGGATCGTTTGAATGGTTTGGATTCTAATCTTTCTAAGATTAATGTTATGCTTGCCTCAAACAATATATATGAACCCTTGAAACCCAAATTCCACCCCTCTGAAAAGGTTGCCCTACTGACACTGTCTGACACGGACTCCAACTGCTCCGATACTGACTCAGACTTAGCCATGGTGGCTCTTGCCTCCAAGCAAGAATCTCGCATTCTTATGGAGTTGCCCTCTTCTGTTTCGGAGGATGCAGATGATGGCTACGAGTAGGATAGAGATTGAACTTTAAAAAATAAAAACAGTGGAGATGTTGCAACCATTTCAATAGCTTAAGGTTTCATTTATGCCTTTAAGTTTCCATTTCTTAAGTTTCATTTCATGGCAAAACCCGCCCTTTACGAAAGTACATACGTGCAGTTTCCAATTGACCCGCCACCTTAGGATTTGCTATGTCCGCATTGTCTTTGTAACCTCCTGCTATGACGTAAATAGACCAATAAAAGAGAAGCACGCAGATCCTTCTGGGCTCTCGCATGCTGACTCAACTTGAAGAAACATGTTGTCCGTGTGTTTCCTGACCACCCACTGCGAGGTCCGCTGACTCCGGCCAGCGTTCGTCACCTGTCGTCCTGCAGGAGCGGGACCCCGGGACCGAGTTCCCACACAAGTGTGTCATTCTCTTGAAAAATTCTGGTGGAGAGATCGACTCGCTGAAGAAGGCACATAATCTTATATTCATGTTGCTGCCTTTAAAAATCATGCAATACTTTATTTAAAAAGACTTTTAGGAACATTTAATATGAATATAACAGAAGAGGCTTGATGGGGGGGCACATAATGGCATCCTTAATTTCAGAAAGGCAATGAATGTAACATCTTTTCAGAATTCTCTGTGCTGGTTGAGATTTAGTTCTTGTACCTGTTGATACAAAACATTGTTGATACCTGCACAAACTGTTCCCTTCGTGGTGTGACTCAGTGATGCTCTTCATGATTCACTTAGAACTGGTTGCTTAGGCTGCTGAGCTTTTTCTTTTGACCTTCAGTAGTTGAAAGATATGATCCTGAGCTACCAAGTCTGATGATCTTTTTTCTGCCTCTTTGCCTTCTTAACATTTTAGAATATAAAACCAAGGAGTATTTTCCAATTATGTCTGGATGTAGTAATGTATTGTGCAATTTTTGCTATAATTTCTTTAATTTATTTTTGCCAGAGTTAAGCAGCAGCTGGATATGGTCTAAACATGACATGTTTCTGCAACTTATTAAATAGTGATAGTCCATGCTTATAGAAATCTATTATGCAAACTATAGAAAAACTGGGAATGGAGGAATATTCGTTAAAATAATGACATCTCAGTGCATTTATAAAATTACAATTTCTCTGACATTGCACGGACATTTAGTTGGTAATTGAAAACATGCTGATGACATGACTTTGTTCTTCTCTGCCTTAAAGTCTGAATTGCCTCAGGGTGTATTTAAAAAAGTGAAACATTTAAATAAAAGATTCCAGTATTTAAATGTAAGATAACAACTGATTCTATTATATCTTATGAGGATTCTTTTTTATGTTTTCAAAAATCCTCCCTGCAAACTTTTCTGCAGTCTGGCTACACACAAGCGGTCACCTTGGATAACCATCCACATATTTTTTGGGCTCAAAGAGTCAAACAATGGAGCGAGAACCTTGTTCTGAATAAGAACTCCTTCTTATTAGTTATAGTTAGAGCATTTGAGATGTTTTGAGTTTTGCCCTAACAGAAACCAGAATATTATTCAACCTTTAGAGCTTTGTGTACTTGGAATATACCCAATAGAGAATATTCTGATGGAACATTTATTCCATTCTTTCATTATCTGCACACCATTCCTGCTACCTATTAAACTATTCCTATATATGGTTAATGTTTTAATAACCTAGTTTGTGTGTTTGTGTGTGTATGTATATAAACATATACATACTGAGAAGGAATACAAAGAGATACAGTGATGCTAAGAAGTTTGTGAACCCTTTTGGATTTTCAGCATTTTTGCATAAATGTGACCTAAAATATGTCCTGCTCTTCAGACAAGTCCTAAAACTACATAGAGCACCCAATTAAACAAAAGAATCCAAAACATTATACTCATTCTTTTTATTGAGGAAAATGAACCAAAGGTGCATATTCGTATAGTGAAAATCTGTGAATCTCTAGGATTACCAGTTCATTTGAAGATGGAATCAGAATCAGATGTTATCATCCATGGGATGATAATCAGATGTGAGTGTGGGAGGTCCTGCCTTATTTAAAGCAAGGGTCTCCAATCCCTGGGCTGCGGGCCACTACTGGTAATGGGGGAGGGGTTGGACCTTGTTTGTGGCTATGTAAAGATTCTAGGCTGATACCTCTTTGTATTCTTTCCCTTGGCTCTGCCAATCCTTCTCCTACAAAATCCCAATTTGTGAAAGATGGTAGTGGCATAATGGTTTGGGCCTGCTTTGCTGCCTTTGAACCAGGGCAGCTTGCCCACATTGAGGGAATTTTGAATTGTACCAGCAAATTTTACAAGAAAATGTCAGGATAATTATCCATGAACTGAAGAGCAAGACAAAATGGGTCATGTACCAAGACCAACCATCCAAAATATACAAAACTGTATTGCTGGAAAATGGTTAAAGCAGAAGAAAGTTAATAGTTTGGGATGACCAAATCAAAAGATCTTACCTTTAATCTTACAGAAATGTAAATACAAGGACCTGAAGTAGGCAGTTCATGTGAGGAAGCTCAGCAATATCTCTAAATTGAAGAAGGACTGGCTAAAATTCCTTCAAGTCAGTGGTGGGATTCAGCCAGTTCGCACCACTTCGGCAGAACCGGTAGCTAATTTTTTCCAGGCCCAGAATGGACTTCTGGAAGCAGCATCCACACCGAGAACCGGTTGTTCACATATTTTAATCCCACCACTGCTTCAAGTCATTGTGTAGGACTGATCAACAGTTATTGGAAGAATAGAATAGAATAGAATAGAATAGAATAGAATAGAATAGAGCTGGAAGGGACCTTGGAGGTCTTCTAGTCCAGCCCCCTGCTCAAGCAGGAGAACCTATACCGCCTCAGACAGGTGAATATATAGTCTCTTCTTAAAAATCTCCAGTGATGGAGCGCCCACGGTTTCTGGGGGTAAGCTGTTCCACTGGTCAGGAAGTTTCTACTTAGTTCCAGGTTGCTTCTCTCTTTGATCAGTTTCCAACCATTGTTTCTCATCCTTCCACCTGGTGATTTGGTGATTTGTTTAATCAGGGTTTCTTTATCTAGTTGTAGGATGTGTGGAGATCACATGTCATATTTATGCAGAAATATTGAAAATTCAAAAGAGTCCACAAACTTTTAATCACCACCCTCTGTATGTAATCATGTCAGGTTTATAATGTCTAACAACTCCCAGATTTACAATAAGTTTTTGTGGCAGACAGAAGATATATAAATGGGAATTAAAAATAACGCTCTAGAAGCATATATTAACGTGCTTCTCCTTACAACTGGGAAGCAGAAAATAAGATGAAGCCACCCTAGACATTTAGTTTTGAAATGATTTCTTGAATCATCAAATATTTTCTGATAACAGTATACTAGTTAAAGAGCTTAAAGCTTTCTTCTATGCTCTTTTGTTCATTTACTACAGAGAATGCTGCCAGTTAGACATCTCTACATGTTATTTAAAAATGTTTCCAATCCTAATTCACATGAACAGCATGTTACATAAATGTGTGAGCTCATAAATCCCTCACAGTGAGGAAAGTGAGAAAAAAAATGAGCCCAAAATAGCACAGCCATCTATATATCAAAATAATAGAACAACTGAAGCTTCTGAAACTACATTTCACTCCAAGACTGTCAGATCCTCTATCAAGGCAATTCTAGAAATAACAAACTGGAAGGTACTAAAGTTTCATACTTTATGAAAGATAAAACAATAATTTGAGATATACCATAATGCAATTCACTGTCAAATGATTTTAATCCAGTGGCAGGCCATTTCTAAAGGGAAAAGCATATTGTACTTTTTAAAGAGCATGCTATAACAGAGGACAGAGGAAAATGGATAAAATAATCTATAGAACTATATTTTAAACCTTTTGTGGCCTAAAATATATTTTTATAGATATGTAAGGTTCAGATCAGTGGAAGGAACGTGGGTGTTAAACAGTGAATAATGTGAGAAAGGGAAAGAGATCCAAAGATATTTAAAATTAATTATGTGAAACTGGCAGGTGCTCTTTATTAAGAAATTAAGTCATCCTTAATTGATTAAATATGCAACAAAAATGTAATCCAGTTAATTTGAGGCATTGCTTTATTCTAAAAAAAAATGTAGTTTAACAATCTTAAACCCATGTTTGTTTTACCCAGAATGCGTTGCATGGTATTTGTGTACATCAAACCGTGTAACTTTCTGCCAATCACTGTCTTTTTGCCCAAGCTATACCCTATAGTTCTAGTTAATCTCCTTTAGCTATTTATTTTCAGCCCTTCCAGGTAAATCAAACAAGGTATACAATCAGGTGAGCTACTTGTACTTTCTTTTAAGACCTGGCTGAGGAATTCTGGGAGTTGAAGTCCACAAGTCATAAAAGGGCCAAGTTTGAAGACCCCTGTTTTAAGGTTACCTTAACTGAATCTTTCAAGCCTAAAAGTACAATCTCCTGTCATCTCTCTCTCTCTCTCTCTCTCTCTCTCTCTCTCTCTGTGTGTGTGTGTGTGTGTGTGCATCTTATATATTTTATATATCCAACCATATAACCAAGCAACTGTGGACAGTATACAACAAAGGTAAAACAATTAATAAATACCACTTATTTAAAAAGTATAGAAACAAAGCAAACAAGGAATAGCCTGATCCATTATATATATTAGTTTCTTTCTCTGACTATTAAGCCACTAGGGGCTCTTGCCTCTCTTCTCTGACAAATCCCTAGCCGTATCTCTTTCTCTGGTCCCTCAAGGTCATTTCCACATACCATTATGTTTATGTAGAGGTAGAAAAACATGGGAAGATAAGACACAACCTGCAGGATAGAAGTCAGTGGCCCTAGCTGTTGAACGGAAGTCCCCTAATACTACCTTCTGGACCCAACCAGACAGGAATGACTGCAAGCATTGTAAAGCACTGCTCCCGAAAGCCTAATCCTTCCAGGAAGTCTATAAAGATACTATAAGTGATAATCTCAAAAGCTGTTAATAGGCTCTAGAGGAAGAGCATCCATCAAAGACATGATCCGTATAGGGAAAATAGAATTAAAAGTATCTGTAATAGTTAGTAAAATAGAAGTGTAAGTTTTAAAATTGGATTAATATAATATTATTAGGTTTAATAGATAAATATTAAGATAATAAAAGTTAATTAAACATTTAAGACAATAAAAGATCATCTTAACATATTTTAAGACAGATTTAAAAAGCTTAATATTAATTCTCTTAAAAACTGTGCATTATGTAAAATGTGACCATCCATGCAACTATGTATTATATGAAATGTGACCAACCATGCAACCTTGACTTAGATACACATACTGTACACTTCCAGATACACAGCATCTCATCCACACAGTGTCTACCAGTTGGCAGAGATCTTTGGCTGAGGCTTCCCCATTCATCCCATCAATCACCACCCAGCAATTTCCTTCCAATACTACCACATTCTCTCTTCCAAATCCCATGGAAGGCAGTATTAATAATTATGTTGAAGCCAAAAAAAAAAAGTGAAAGGAGGCAACAACTAGAGATGATTGACAGCACTATAGATGAAATCAACAGGGAAAAAACTTCTGATATTGTACTTGTAAAGTACAGGTAGTTTTAGACTTAAAACCACAACTGAGCTCAGAAGTGAGAAATTTGTTAAGTGAGCTTTGTCCCATTTTACAACTTTTCTTGCCACATTTGTTAAAGTGAATCACTACAGTTGTTAAATTAGTAACGCGGTTGTTAAGTGAATCTGGCTTCCCCATTGACATCATGAATATGAACACGTTGTCAAGCATCCAAATGTAAATCACGTAATCATGGGGATGCTATCCCAGTCATAAGTGGGAAAAATGTTCAGTGCTGTTGTAACTTTGAATGGTCACTAAACAAACTGTTGTAAGTCCAGGACCACCTGTACATGCAAAATTAAATTCTTTTTAAACAGGTACATTTTTGAGATGCTTTTTTCAATCCCATGTCCATAAATATACCAATAAGGAAAATAGTTGATATGGTTTTATGCAAATATTGCCTAGGATATATGTAAAATTTAGGGCTTGATTTGATTCAGAGGGTTATAAATATCATGACTGTTCCAACTTTCTCTGGAAACCAATCCATTTCCAGGATTATCATTCCCTGTTAACCTCCAAAAAACAAGAACTCTGATTAGTAAATTTATTAGAAGGAAGACAAAAGTCACAACACAGGAATTTGTTCTTCTGCTTCAAATGAGAAACTAGTAATATAGGCAATGTAAGCCATAAAGATTGAAGTCTTTTCTTATACTTTGTAGAGCAAGGGAGTGGAAACCTATTTCTCTTGTGAAGATTAAGCTGCTAGAAATATTAACAGTGTGAGCAAGTATTCTTATAATTATATTACAATCTGTGCCAGGTTTCCAAGAAAATATTTATATTCTGTATTTTCCCTGACAGCTTGAGGAAGCATAGATAAAGGTCTCTCTTTCATCCTTACAATATCCTTGTGGTGTAGCTTGTGTTGAAAGAGAATGGTTGGTTTAAGATCACAGAGTTTTGTTGTTCAGTGGGGATTTAAAGCAAGGTTTCACTGGTCCAGTCCAGTACTTTAACTATTTATACAACTAGTTTGGAAACAAAAGACTCCATGCACATTGTTTTAATTTCATTTTATAAACTGAAAATGCAATAGTAAAGATATATTTTTAATCAGCTAAATCTTCTTCTGATGTCAGGCTATTTTCTCCATTTATGTTGCAGAATGTATTAATCCTAGAGGGGTGATATTTCCTTTTAGCTTTGCATAGCAGCATGTACAAATAAAAATGTTAACTGCCAACACATAATTTTCAGCCTGCTTGTCTTACTCGAGATGTGTGTTTTCTGTTAGCAGCACAGCTGCTCATGTTTCTGAACACGAGCTGGTAGTGTTGTAAATATCTTCTCCACTGAGATCTAGATATTTTAATCACTACACAGAGGGCAACATGTAGAACTTGTGTTCATACTGATATGCTTTTCTGGATATTGAACTATATTTATACCAGTGAAAATGCACGAATGTGTTTTTGCTTAAAATTATTTTAATGCACCGACTTCTGGGGTAGGTAATATACCCCAGATAAGGAGAGGATAGACGATTGCCCACATATGCTCTATCGTTACAAGGAGACAGCAGCTTTCCACAAGTCTGAGCATTGGGAAATGATGGGATTAGCCATTTTGCTTGCAACTCATCATTACTGAGTTCCAAAACACTTGATGAATGTCAACAGCCAAGAGATGCACCTGTCATGGCCCAGGTTCAGGACTCAGTCTCAGAAATCACATGAGGTTGATCAAACACAGGCACCACCAGAGCAGCTGGAAAAGCCAGGTGAAGGTGATATAAGGTCTTCCAGCCATCATAGAGAAATCTGATCTCTGGCTCATGAAGGACACTTGTGTGTGGATTCTATTCTTGAATCTCTGACAGTTGGATTGCCTGACAAACTTGACCTAACTCTCTGAAGCGTGGACTAACTTGGATGATTCTTCCGCATGTTTCTACTTCAAAGCAAACTTTGTGGGTAGACCTTTGCTTATTTACATTCCTTTGCTTCATTATTAACTCTTAAGTAGTATATATCTATGGAGATTCTCAATATTTCAAGTCGTGGTTGTCCCAAAGGTATTTTTTTCCAAAAGGCAAGTGTTATTTTTCCTTTGAAAAATGTTTTGTTTCTCATACAAGAAGCTTCTTCAGTTCAGAACTGTAAGTAGGTTCATATTTACAAATTCAGTCCTGCAAGTAGGGATTGTCTTTTTTAGACTTTCAACCAGTGTTCTTTCAAGGAATCAAGGAGGTTACTGTTGGGTGAAAGTGGGAGGAGTCTGAGTTAAGTTACTCTTCTCTTCAGAAAGTTAAACTTGTGTGTCTGGGATAAGCTTAGAGCATATTTTATGAGAACAACCTGTAAAACCCAGGAAGGGCTGTGTGATAAATTCAGTACAGCTTTGACAAGAACAATCTTGTCATATTAATCTTCATTTTTTTTTCATTGGGTATTTCCTTAGTGCATTGTGATAAATCCTTTGATTTAATGTACTTTGATTTTAGCAAAGCAATTGACATTTAGGCCTGGATGGCATAATTAAGTTACTACACTGGTTGTGTGAAAATTGTACTCAAAGATTCTATATCAATCTGCAAACTGGAAAGAGGTACGAAGTAGGGATGCTGCAAGGTTCATTCCTCATTCCTCCTGTATACATTGATGATTAGTGATTTGGATGACAAAGTAAGGGAATGCTTCTCAAAGCTACAAATGACACATAATTAGGAGTCATGGCTAATACCCCACTAGAAAGAAATAACACTCAAAACAATCCCAAGAGTTAGAAAAATGGACAAAAAATATCACAATGATATTTAACACATTAAAATGCTAAATTCTTAATTTATGAAATAAAAATCACATGTTTAGCAAGGGAGATACAATAGTTGGAAAAAAATGTGAAAAAATATATTGGAACAGTGGATGATTATGAACAAAATGTGAATCAGCAGTGTAATATGATTGCCAAAAAAGGAGACAAATACAATTTGAATCAACCCAAAAATAGTTTCCAAATCACAAGTAACGATTCAATTTTGAGTTA
The DNA here is from genome assembly GCA_023970755.1 of Azemiops feae. Lineage (NCBI taxonomy): Eukaryota > Metazoa > Chordata > Lepidosauria > Squamata > Viperidae > Azemiops > Azemiops feae. The sequence goes on along the minus strand of JALGBA010000392.1, from coordinate 195,034 downwards.
GTCCGACCCCAAGCTTAGTTTTTTGTGAAGTTGTTCCATATGGTTTTAGAAAAATGGAACCATTCACACATGGGTAAAAAGAATGAACTTGCGAAGAGGAATTAGAACTTGTGGAAGGAATTAGAAGAAACAAGCCTCCAATATCTGAAATAATGTCATAATAATGGGAGAAGGTTAGGACCTGCTCTTCACCATTCATTGTGCAGAATATAGAACAACAGATTCAGACTGTGGGAAGAGAGACTCTGATTGAATTTTATAAAAAAACTTCCAAACAGTAAGAGCAATTTGACAGTGGAACCAATTATAAAAGGAACTGGTGAGCTCTCTTACATTGGCTATGTTCAATGAAAGGCTAGACAGCCATCTGTCTGGACTGACTTAATTTGGATTCCCACAGTGAGCAGGGGATTGAATTAATGGCTCCTTCTCATTCCATGATTCTATTATTCCAACTGAATAAGATTCTGATATATGATATGTATGTACATATCTGTATACATAAATATATACATACACACAGATATGGGAATGAATAATACGTAAGTAGTAATATAACTATATTCCCCCCAAAAAAAAAATGTTTGCTAAAACATACGGGCATAAAAATAAAGAAATCACACCGAGACACTGAACACATTTCTATCATGTATCAATTACAGATGAAAATATGAGTTCTGTACCCAACAAGATTAGAGGATGTTGCTGCGAATCAGAACATTAATACTGCTATTATCTTGAATCATAAAAAACAGCAAATGTTATATTTCAGAGACATAATTCTTTCCCAAAGCATTCTTCTTAATGGTATGGAAAGATTCAACTGAAAAGTTATTCAGTGAGATGTTAATGTGTCTCATAATAAAAGTATTCAATAGCCTTCAGATATGTTAAGATCAAATGCGTCTTTGCAAGCCACTCTGGATTTCTTGATATCTCTCACTATGCCAGTTTCTCATATTAAAATTCATCGGAAAGATTAAGTCTTTAGGAAAGTATTGCACAAGTTCAAAGCCCAGGCCATGTTGAGGCTTAAAATTAAACTGGGCATCAAATAGTACTTGAGATTAATATTACTGATTATCTTGAATAATCAGGAGATAGAAATGTTCAAAGGCAATGCATTCAGTCATAAATAGGAACACCCATCAATAAATGCTATTTTAGGTTGCTAAAACTAATACATCCATAATCACAATCCTAAAGAATAGGCACCCATAAATTACATTAATGAAAATTAAAACATGCAATAGAGAAACTCACCGATTTAATCTCATTCATAAATTGTAAAATGTGTAATTTCCCAACCAAATCCAATACCTGTAGCTGCTTCAGTGTCCTCCCAATGAGATGTTGGAGGAGAAATGGGGTTCCATTTCCTAGACTTTTTATCCTTGACAACTATATCTATCTATCTGTCCATCCATCTATCTTCTATCTTCTGCCATCTACATATGATCTACCTACCATCTAGCATTTCAACATCATATATTAAAATACCAGCTAACATAAAAAGGAAACAGAATAACAAAACAAATTAAAAGTGACAAAAATATACATCAAACAAATATAACAAAAGTGACCTCTGACTTTCTTTTAGTAGAAATACAACTACTTCTGTTTAAGTTTAAAGAAGTAACACTGATCTATAGAATATTTCAAAATACTAAGTCAACTTACTAAAAGCTAGTATTCATAAAATATTGTCTTAATTTCATCTAAAAGATAACAAGTTATCAAATGTAAATAACCTTATGTTTAAAAAACTACAATATTTCTCAAGTGAAATTTAACCTAATCTTCAAAACTCAAGGTCAAAAGCTGATGCTTCTCTTTATCTTGTAAGAAATCTATCAATGGCCTCCATCCAGGTTGCATGAAATTTATTGTCTCTGAGTAAATCAGTCTATTTGGCTAGCTCAATTAATTTCAAAGTCTACTTTTTCAATATGGGTATATATTTTTCTTTCCTTCCATCTTAATAACATAATATTTGTATATAACATATTAATAGCATATAACGATCTTGCCACTATAGTAATAATAAAAACAAAGTCCCATGTTTTTTCTCTCCACTTGTTTATCCCCATCCCTAAAAGAAAAGCTTCAGGTTTCAGTATTACACCCATTTTCAAAATTTTCTAAACTAACAACAATATCTGATTCCAAAATTTCTTAGCATTATTACAATATCCACCTAAGGTGATAAATCATATCTACTAACTATATTTAAGTAAATAAAGTAGAACTATATGTAGAGGCAGAGCTATTTTCTTATGTTTTTTAGGATCAAAATGTATTTAGTTGGAAAATATCACCCTGTACAAAATGGAATGCTGCTGTTGTTGAACTGGCAAATTATAGATATTATTTCAAGCACCAGGTGAAAATCAATTAGAGAACAGTGAAACAGAGAAATCATAAGCCAACAAAACGTCTGGAAAAAACAGAATTTAAAAGCACGTTTCCAACTAGCTCAGTTATCCTCCATATAAGCACATGTTCTGATTGCCAAATACGTCCAAATCAAGGAAGCTTGTCAAAATCCTCAACAATAGAAATTACATCTTTGATAATAACCATCAAGCCTTGCAAAATAACCCTTTGGTTTTGAAATCCAGAAACAGAAGTCCCACCACATCAATCTGACCCAATCTGATATTCACCAAATGTCTTTGAACAATGACTCTCAAATTTTTCAGTCAATGTAACTCTTCAGCATGCTTGTTTGAAAGTAAGGAACTGTGGTCTCAAAACGCATGTGGAGAAAGCTCCAAATTGCAAAAGGCTGCTACATTTAATACCAGTATAAATGGGCATGGTGTGTGTGTGTGTCATACAAAGTGTGTACTTCGTGCCTGAATGTACAACACAATAGATATCCAGGCAAGATAAAATGAGATTTAGCTTTTTATATTCATAGCTTATTTCCTTAACTAGAAAAAGATGATAAACCTTCTTTTTGCTGGCCTGTTTCTTTTCAGCTGAACTACTTTTAAGGCAAGTTGATGCTAATTATAGTCTCCCACATAAGCAGTCTTCATTTACAGTTGCTTCTATTGAATCATCATCAATTTTGCTCTCTCTAGGCATTAAACTTTTCTTGTCTCACCATCCAGAAACTGCCTCTTAGGGGAACCAAATGCATCAAGTGACATCAGCCTCCATTTTCACCTTCATCCTTCTCTCCCAGAAATAAAGGTGGGAAAAATAGGAAAGAAAAATTATAGGTGGTGGGAGCAATTTTCTCCCTTGAGGTGTTAGGTTATTAACTGATTATTACCAGCAGTTATATTTCACAGTGCCAATATTGCCTAAGTACTAGCTCATTCTCCTTTGTGTCTGCAGTTGTTTGGAGGCTATTGTAGTACTGCATTTTCCAAGGAGCAAGACTGCATGTAGAAGCAAGCTTAAAAAGAAAAAGAAAAAAAAACTTGGAAACTCAGTAAATACTGTTATTCATTCAGAATTGGGCACTATTGGAAATATATTGTGAATTTGTCTTGTTCTCAAGACAAATTCACAATATATTTCCAATAGTGCCCAATTCTGAATGAATAACAGTATTTACTGAGTTTCCAAGTTCCTTGTTCTCAAGGCTCTTTTTATAAAGGCCCTCTCTAAACTGAGTGACCTTCTACCAAGTCATTCTTTCCCTAGCAAATGAAAATAAGAGTACCACTTAACTGGAATAAGTAAAAAACAGGTAATGGCAGTCTGAAGGAGGACTGTGATGTTAGTTCCTAGATGGTAATGAATCAGCTACACAAGGTGCTTTATTGTGTATGTGAATACACAATATGCAAACCTTTACTGACATATTGTTCTGCTATGTAGCGAGACCCATTATTTTGGGAGTAGTAGACTATAATTTTTAGCAACTAAGAATAGGCCTTAAAGTGCTTTTGTTATGAGATTTCTTCATGCTAATTTTTTCACATCATTGGGCTGTTTCCATCAAAGTTGTCTCCTCCCCAGTTTAGCATGATAATTCTATTCTAGCTGAACTTTATTTGTGAAACAGGTAGGCGTTATGCCCTGAATAGTATTGGGGCTACATAAATGGAAACAAGGGAATTTCAAAGTATGTAGATAATGCTAATAGGACAGGGTTTTTTTCTCATCATGAATCACATGTACATTTATGGCATCCTGGGTGTGTAAAATAAGAGGCAAAAATACCATCCTGTGTGCCTTTTTCCTACATAGGGAGAACTGTACAAAATAGAGTGCTTTCCACAGTTTTCTGCCTAAAAGGCAGAGGTAGGCTTAGGCTACTCACAGAGACCAAATGTTTGTTCTTGATCTGAGGAAAACTGAACATATAATTCCATAACACATGCTGTGTAAAGGACCGAGCAATTTCCAGATAGGCACTGAAAAATATAAACCCTGACTAGAACAACCTTTGCCTCTATCAGATCTTATTTTGTGACTGACTTTCCCTCTGTATTGCCACTTACCAGTAGTATGTCTTAGTTCTCTTAAGTGAATCCTGCGAGTGGAGAAATTGAGAAGAGTTGTGCACTGACATACACAATAGCCCAGCTATTGATGGTCTACTCGGTGTCAGGTAATGAACATTAAGCCATCAGCAAGGGCATTTCTTCTGGCTGTACTTTCTTTTGGCATGCTGAAGACAGAATGCTTAGGAATCAGAAGAAAACAACAACAGTCACACTACCAGCACCACACTGAAGATTTTTAATTCTCAAGATACTTTATTTTTTCCTTTTGGGAAGATTTTTCAGGCATCATTTGTAAATGTTCCAAATAAAGGAATCTGCCCATTTCTAACATTATTCTTTTTGTACTCAGATTAATAACTGTGATTAGGAGGATTAACTACAATGTGTCATTATTTGGTTCTTATGTTTGCCTAATAGATGTAAACTGCTGTTGAGAACGAGAAACAAATATATACTAAGAAAAGTCAATATTTAATAATGATTGCAGATGATTTATATAGCTGCTGTTCTTTGTTCCTTTTTATGTGGCCATTATTACATTTTTATTTTTACTGTTATAGTCCTGATCTAAAGTCTTGGATTCCATTCTCAAAATGGAAGCAATTACACTGGATCAGGTTTATCACTTGATGGAATTGCTCAAACATACTGCAGAGTGATTTGAATTTCACTCAACTTGAGAGGCCAATTTGGTCTGAATACAAACATTGCCAGGGTTATTTATTAAGAATTGCTATGAAACATGTCCTGCTATCCTCACAGTCAATGTAATTCATGAAGTATTCACAGGCTATATTAGATGGAATGTTGTACAATGTATTGTCTCGATGACAAAAATCCAAGGATTTTAGAAAGTAAAGAATTGGGATAAGTAAACAACGAAACTAGCGATAGCTTGGGGAACTCATGAATTATAATTGATATTAAGTTATGGAAAATAATTTTCCACTTTAGAAAATAATATGTGAGAGTACTTAAAAAGCAAAGAGATAAAAAATTTTAGAAGAAGGAAGAGTGATTGAAGTCAGCAAAGATATTAGCATTCAGTCCGGCTTCTATAAGAACAAGCTAAGCTTATATTTGTACTGATTATATGAAATGTCTCAGTTACACAACTGTATTCAAGAAGTTGTTCCAATGAAGTCACCTTGAGATACATATAAGCCAGACATTATTTTAGCTTAGATTTTTTACTATATACATTGCACACAGATGCTCCTTTGCATCACAAATCATTACTGGTGTCATAGAAGTCCTTTGCCATTCCAGAATTTAACATGATGACTATATGCAACCTCTTGAGTTAAAAACTTTATATTTAAGATCGCTTGCTAGGAACAGCAAGATAAGTAAAAGACATGTTTTCATCACTGCATATTGACTTCCCAATATTCTTAGTTGGTCACTGTGGGAGGCAAGATCAGGGACCAGCTGAATGTTTACTTTTATAACAGTAAGGGGTCTTTTCATTCTTTCATCAACCCATCTTTTCTAAGATGTTGTGATGGAGTGATATAAGAGTATATCCACTATCCTTTATCACTGCAGATGTTTCTTTCATGGCTTGTTCTTATTTAATGTAGAGCAGATGGCTGGGTCAAAAGCAGAATATGAGGTTTTTTTGTATGTTAGTTTTCAGCCTGATGCTACTTGAATTAGCCAATTTCACGAGGTAGCAAGACAAGACAAAATGCAAAATACAATTGTACCTCAATTGTGGCCCAATCAAAGCAATGGACACAAAAAACCACCAGTGTTCTGTGTCCTCCTGGTTGCCCTGATCTCATTATTTATGGATGATGGAAAAGGTAATGTAAGCTACTGTTTTATATTTATCAGTCTCGTCATGTGGTTCTGGAACACATTTGTTTACCACTGGCCATGCAAATTTTGAGTTTTTGAAACTTACCATCTAACTTTCCTAGGTTTTAGCACAGCATTAATCATTATCTGATGCAACTAATATTCTTCATTTTACCAAAACAAGTCTATTACATCTATTACACTTCTCTAATAATTTATGTATCATGTGGCCAGATATTCTGACATTTTCTTCCTTCTCAAATCTTAAAATATTCTTGGGTCAAACATTTTATCAATGTGTAATTCTTGAGGGAGAATATAATTTTCTGTAAACTGTTTTCTACAGTTCTTTTTTTTTTTTACAACTTTGAGGAGGCTGGTAATTAAGAAAAATATGCATAAAACTATTGACTCCAGCATTACATGTTTTATGTTTCTTTTTTAGCTTTTGATTCACTTGCATGGTACTATCACACGCAACACTAGGTAATGGTGGATGCTTTTTGTTAGATGTGTTGGTCTTTTCTTGCCAGAAGTCTTTCCTACTTGGGCAGTGCAACATCCCCATGGTATGTTGTAAGGATATGAATGAGGGGTGCTGCAGCTGTCATAATTTTGAAATAGTCATATGTGGTTTTGGGGTGTCTGACGTAATTTTGAATATTTTTTAAAGTAACCTGTCCTATCTCGAGAAATACATATGTTTCGTTTATATTCATTAAGTGAACTGTCGTATCTCGAGGACTAGCTTGTATATGTTTTGTATATGTATAAAACAAAACTCAACAACTAGTCCTTATTGCCCTAAACTAGTTGTTGACTGTGAACAAACCAGTCACGGCTATAAAGTGCTATTCAGAAAGAAAATGTTATCATTGTATGTGTTCCTTATGTAATCATGTACTTTTTAGAAAGCACAATCAGATATACACCATAAATATTTTTTTTCTCTTTCAAAACATATATTTTGATGTTCCTAATGGGATACATTCATTCATCAAATCTATATGACTGTCCATCTCATGAAAAAGTGACTCTGTGTGGCACACAACAAAACTATAAAACAGCATATAATATCACATCATACCAATACAATTCCTATCCAGAAAGACCTTTCTTTTTAATTAAGTCCATCTTGTAATAAAAATTATGCTGGCCACTGCCATCTGTCTAATGATGAAATAATAATGGAAACAAAACAGTATAAAGCAAAGAAGAACACAGCAATCTAGTATTGATTCAATATTTTACAATTTTTTTTCAAATGTTTTAAATTAAATGTTGCTTTCAGTAAACAAAATAAAGAGTTATGTCCAGGGTAGATTCAAAATGTCAAGATAGAAAATGAAGGCAACAAATTAGTCTTATGACATCTTTGCTTCCATAAAATAGAAGCAAGAAATATATCTGATGAAATACTTCTTCTTCCTACCCCACAGTTCCTGGCAAATAAGGTTCAGAAAGTCTTGATAGGTTTTAAAGAAGCAGCATTGTCCCATTATTCATTCTCCTGTCATGGTGGTTCACAGTGAACATCCACATAAAAGGATGTTTTTCCAAAGAAATAATTGCAGGAGAAAACAGAGTTAGTTCTGCTCTCATCCCCACATTAGAGAAATTTCAACTGCCTTGTATTGTCCCTACTAGGGAAACACAGCTAATCTAATTAGCTTTCCAGCTAACTTAGTTTTGCCAATTTCAACAGCCTGCTTGTAGTGCTAAACCTGCTTTGTAGGGTGCTGTAGGTTATATTAAGCCTGTAAACCTGAGGCTCTCTATTTCTATTAAAGTAATTAAACACAAGACAATTAAAAAGTAATGAAATCATTTCTAAATGTAATCCTCTATCTACCAATTTTGGCAATATTTAAAAAAAAACAAAGCAAAAGAAACAAAAGAGATTTGTTATTTTCATTTCACGAGATACTGATGTCATTTCTGCTCCCAAATTTATGCAGTTATAAAGATGTTAATTCCCATTTTCCATAAAAAAATTCATGTTAGATATCAGAATTTTCTCTGTATCTACTGCATAGTGAGAAAATAAGGGTAGGGAAAGACCAATGAAAATGGCTTTTTTTTTTCAAATTGAGAAAATAAATAAAATTAAATGCAAAATAAATGTGGAAAGTCAAACAAAGGGGGTATATTTGTAAATTTTAGAAAGCCCAAGGAAGGACAGAATAATAATTAAAACAGATGATACACTAAAATTAAATAAGACAAGATAATGTATTTGTTCAACTTTCTTTTGTGAATAGGATATATTAATATTTATACATATTTATGCATATTTATACTTTTTAAACAAAATATTACAAATCTGCTGTCTTTGCTAAATAAATAATTTTGAATGCAGCTTTAGTTTAGATCTTGACACTTCCTCCACGATTTAAAAATAAAGAGGCATTTTAATTATTCTTATCTAACTATATGCACACATTTCTGAAATCCACATTAATTTGAGATGTACTGGATCAGGATTTGCTATTTTGGCCTGGGATTGTTCAATTCCTAACTCAAGACCATTTTGTAACCTTGTACTCTGAGTTCTGTGAGATAAAAATGTACTTAAATAATAAATTATTTCCAAACATTTCCAAAATTCAAAATGTTGTTCCCTTGTGAGAGCTAACTCTGAGCATAAAGTACATTCCTAAGACAAGGATACACATACACAAACAATAACAATAGCACTTTTTAGTGGGAGCCCATATCTGCCAGTCTCACCAGGGTATGTATATGTGTGTGTATGTGTGTATATATATATATATATATATATATATATATATATATATATATATATATTGACTCTACTTACTAGGTGATCACATGACCCCGGGACACTCTAACCATCATAAATACATGCCAGTTGCCAAGCGCCCTAGATTTGATCATGTGACCACGGGACTGCTGCAACAGTCGTAAGTGTGAAAACCGTCATAAGTCACTTTTTTCAGTGGCACTGTAAATTCAAATGGTCACTAAATGAATGGTTATAAGTCAAGGGCTACCGGTATGTTGTTTATATCCACAGCCGCTCCACCTTTTCCCTATGGATGCTCTCATGTAACATAAAAAGAATAACAATTCTGTTTGAGCTTTTAAAATCTTTTAGAGAAGTGCAAATGTAATTTCCTAGAAAGCATTTTTTTTAAAAAAAAAAATATCTTAAAAACAATTGTAGCATTGGGGAAAAAAACCTTTTCTCTTCCTTCTCTTTATTACACGCATTTAATCTACTGAATCTAAGAGAATTAATAGAGCATTAATTCCAGCTCATCAATTAAAATTGTATCATTAGAGCAAAAATAGTAATTGTATTCTCAGAGGGGAAAAAAAAACCCCAGCATCCTTAATTTACAGACTAATTCTTTTAAAGTCTGTAATAGCTATTTTTCAGAAGAGCTTAGAAAATTATATACAATGAGTGAATTCACCTTGGATTCCCACATACGTTATCCCAAAGTCGGAGATTATTTAGACTGTAAACAGTTCTATAAGTATCTTTGGGTAAATCATTTCTGATCACTGTTGCTATAGCTACGGCACCAGTACAGCGTTCCAATAGCACCACATCATGAAGAACTTTAATCAAAAGTTAGCCAAGGCATGACTTTTCCCTGCAGTTAATGAATGGGGATATTTTAATTATACCTCATGATGAAGACACTGTGCTTAAATGAAAAATCTTCACAGAAAAAAGATACAGTCTAATTGAAATATTATTTATCCCTTCAAAACAAAAGTAGTTATTTTGCTTTTTTAACAGCACTTGAGGGTCTTGATTCAAGGCTGAAATCCCAATTCCACTTACTAGGTAACAAATCCTGTTCCATACATACAGATAGTCCTCAACTTACAACCATTCATTTAGTGACTGTTGGAAGTTACAACGGCACTGAAAAAAATGACTCTTGACCGTTTTTCACACGACCATTGCAGCATCCCCAGTCACGTGATCAAAATATAGCTGCTTGGCAACTGGCATGTATTAATGACGGTTGCACTGTCCTGGGGTTATGTGATCAACTTTTGTAACCTTCCCAGCTGGCTTCCGAACAAGCAAACTCAAAGACAGATTAGTTGAATGACCCCATGGTTCACTTAATAACTGTGGCAAAAGATTCATAAAATGGAGCAAACTCACTTAATTACTGTCTCGCTTAGCAACGGAAATTTTAGGCTTAATTGCGGTCGTTAAGTTGAAGACTACCTGTATCTTATTTGATTTAAAACCATGCAAAAAGAGTTAATATAAATAATGACTGCTGATGAATTTTAAATCGTTGTTTAAAAAAATTAACAAGATTTCCATTTTCAACTCAGAGTTCCATTTAGCCAGATAAAAGAAAGAATACTTCAAATTATCTTTATAAAAGAACATCATATAACTCCATGGGAATCCTTACCTCTTGGTTTTTCACATTAAGATATCCATAGTGAGCCCTTCGATGTCGTTTTTGTGTATAGGAAAATGGCATCCATTGGACACTGGATTGTCCGAAGCAGCTGAGCATGAGGGGAAAGTTGACTTCATTTGTAAGGCGGGCAATGATGAGGATTAGAAAAGCAGCTATACAGCCAATTACAACAACGGCCTTGCGCTGCAAATGAGATAGGGAAAAAAAATAATTAACACAAAAACCAGACGGGGTTTTTTTTTTAACCTAAGCGAGAAAAACAACTACGGGTAGTCCTTGACTTATGTATGACCACAACTGAGCCCAAGATTTCCGCTGCTAAGCAAGACAGCTTTTAAGCGAGCCTTGCCCCTTTTTACAACCTTTCTCGCCACAGTTATTCAGCGAATCGCTGCAGTTGTTGAGTTAGTTAACATGGCTGTTAAGTGAATCTGGCTTCTCCATTGACTTTGACCCTGGAATACTGCAACCGTCATAAGTACAAGCCAGTTGCCAAGTGTCCCAATTTTGATCATGTGACTATGGGGATGTTGAAATGGTTGTGTGAAAAACAGTCATAAATCACTTTTTTTCAGTGCCGTTGTTAACTTCGAATAGTCACTAAAGTCAAAGACTACCTGTAAATATAACTTTATATCTTTCATATGTCCTTCCACATTCATTACAGAAGCATATTCAAAGATCCCAAGTCCCTGTTCGTTAGAGCAGAAGAGGCTAGCTTGCTCATAATGCAAATGGATGTTCAAGTAGTCCTCGACTTACATCCACAATGGAGCTCAAAATTTCTGTTGCTAAGTGAGACATTTGTAAAGTGAGCTTGCCACACTTGTTAAGTGAATCACAGCAGCTATTCAGTTAGTAACATAATGGTTATTAAGTGAATCAGGCTTCCCCATTGATTTTGCCTGTCAGAAAGGTCACAAAAGGTAATCACATGATCCCAGGGCACTGCAACTGTCATAAATACAAGTCAGTTGCCAAGCATCTGAATTTTAATCACGTGACCACGGGGATGCTGCAATGGTCATACGTGTGAAAAACAGTCACAAGTCACTTTTTCCAGGGCCATTGTAACTTTGAACAGTCACTAAATGAACTACTGTAAGTCGAGGATCACCTGTAGTTGCATCATACACATAAATATTCATCATACATACAAAATACTTAAACACCCACACTGTACAGAGAAGAGCATAAGATAGGCCGCTCTAGACAAGGGGAATTTCATGCTTGGGCACTAAATGAAAGCACTGAATTCTCTTTCCTAAAGTCAAAATGGAGTTGCAATTTCTAAAATTCAGCGGTTACATAGATAACATCAAATTAATGTCCCATTAAAAAAATTCTCCCAATATTTTTTTCGAGAGAGAAAAGAGCAAAGTTCAAAAAAAAATTGCTCATTTTGTTTTTTTTAACATTAATTAGGAAAAGTAAATTTAATGGAATGAACATTAAATTTCTTATTCTCTCCTTGTTGTTTCCCAATGCCTTTTGGTGTAAACTCTCGACCATGATGCCTCCGCCCCCCCAATCTTTCCACATGGCATAATTAAGCTGATCATATATTTTTTTTACCCTAATCTGAACATTCCCGTCCTCATGTCAGAATTTATTTTACAAAAAGGTATCAATAAAATGGCTTGCTACTACCAAGAACATTTTTCTAGGGATTATAATCATATTTTAAAAATTATAAGTGCCAAAAAGACTCAGTAAAACCTTAATAGCAAATTATAATAATTGTAATGTGCTCCAATCCTTTCATACACTTCACTATTCAAATATTAAAAAGAAAATTACATTCATAAGTTCTTTTTGCTGATCTTTACTAAGTGAAACATGCACTAATTTAGTATTGCTGTGACAAATCTGTTGTATAGGGTAAAACTGGATGAACACAACCTCTTCACGCTCCTAATATACCCAAGCGATCTATGAGTTTTGCCATCCTTTTCTAGCAATTCTGAAAATTCAATCTCAATTATAAGATAACTCTGATCCTTGTGTCACTTAAAGCAATCAGAATCGTTCTCTCTATATCAAAATCAATAAGCAGAAGACATGATGAATCACTCTTTTTAGAATTAAATTTATGAGTGCTGAAGACAAAGGACAAGGCAATTTAAAATTTGACCTATGCTTTTTCTAGTAGTACTTTCAATGAAAATGAATAAAAGTCTAGTTCAATGAAATTTCAGACATATATGTGTGCCTTTGTGTCTACACACACACACAATCTCAGATGGTCAAGCTAGAAAATCTCAAATTGTGCTGATCAAAAAAGGAATGCAGTTCTTTCCTTTTACCTTTTTTCTTTTCCCCTAAAGCAGCAAATTGAAACTATTGCCAATGTTCATATAAAGTGTGGGCAGAATTTAATCATGGCCAAATATCTATGATTATGCAGTGTATTTATCATGCCTTTTGAGCCATATGTTATTTTTCTTAAAGTAATAAAGAGTATATTTTCAATAACCAAATGATACTCCAATCATACTTTTCTCCATTATTCTATAACTAAATCTGCACATTACAGCTAGCAACTGAATATGCCACTGTATATCTTTCCCCCAATAATCACATGTGAATTAACTTAATAGTACGTACATATATGCACATATGCATAGTCATCATATTATTTCCTTTTGGGATAAGCAACATTATGCAAATCACAAGAAAAGAGTAAGAATACTGAGTCGAAAATTTAAAGGTATGAGATTGGAAAAAAGTAAAGGAATCTGGTTTACACAAAAACCAGCAACAGTACCTCTCCATAACTTACAACCTATCTTTCTTTCCATCATTTCCACACACTGTTTCATATATTGCATTTCATTCTTTAAACTACTCATTTTTTTTCTTTTGAGGTTCTCTTCAATTCCATCAATCTATGCTCCTTCTTCATATTCCCCCTTTCCTCTCCATCAATCACTCTTCCTTCATGAATTTGAGTTTCGATCTCTATTAGATAGCCCACGCCCTTTTGAGTTACCATTTCAAAAATATTTCCTTATCTAAACAGAGAAACGGAATGATTAAGGAAAGCTGAGAGCCCAGGTTCAAGATCCAAGCACCATGAAATGGGTGAGCTCCCGTTACTTGCCCAGCTCTTGCCCACCTAGCAGTTTGAAACCATGCAAATGTGAGTCGATAAATAGGTACCACTTCAGTGGGAAGATAACAGCATTCTGTGCAGCTTTGGAATATAGCCATGCTGGCCACAGGACCACGGAAAATGTCTTTGGACAACGCCTGCTCCCTGGCCAAGAATTGAAGATGAGCACTGAGTCCTAGAGTCAGACACAACTGGACACAGAAACCTTTTACCTTTGATTGCAATAACAGTTGGTTAACAGAGAGTTTGAAATTTTAACCTTGTCTTTTTTATTATTATTGTTCTTCCTGTTAAACATGTATGTATGTATATGTATATGTATATATATATATATATGACAGGTAAAAAAATTTCAAATAGATTTACTAGTTTAAAAATTTGGGGGGAGGCTGTTTCTCAAGAGGTGAGAACCAATATTGTATTAATCAGTATTCAATTAGGGAGATATATGTTGGGTTTTTTTCTTTCCAGTGCACTTTTTTAATGTCTAGATTGTTTTGTGTGTTTTTTTGTTTTTTGTGGGTCTTTTTGAGTTTTGTATTTTAACTTCCCTATGAATAAAATAAAAAATAGAGAAAGAAAAAAAGTATTTTCATTCATTCTTTCTGCTTATTCTTTTATATAGGGGAATATTAACAGCATTGTTCCATTCATCAGTTTTCCCAGTCTCCAAATACATATTAAACAAGCTTCACAGATACTCCATGAGAAAAACCACATCCATATTTTAACATTTCTCAAATTATATTCCCTACATTTGTAATCATAGTCAGAATTTTTCATCATTCTGACATTTATGACTTCCTTTTCATCTTTTAAAATTTATTTTTAATTCCATTATTTGACATATTACTACTATTCTCATACTGATCTCTAAAATACTGCTTTTAGCATTCTCTCATTTGAGTTTCATCCCAAATCACATCTTAGCTTTGATTGATTCTAATCTCTCTACTATATGGCTCTTCATTTAGCGCTTTTTCCCACCTCCATTTTTTTTTCATTTCCATCAAAATTGTTCTGCATTTTCTTTATCTCTTTTAACCTCTAGCCTAAGTTCTTTGCTTTCGTTTATATTCTTTATAACTTCTACATACATTGTGCAATATATTTTTCTTACTATTTTTTGCAGCATCCTCTGATAAGCACTTTTTCTTAACTAGAAACTCATTTCATTATGCCACATCACTTTTGTGGTGTGAAAAGTATTTCACTCCATCTCAAATAATCTATTTTCCCCTTAAACCCACTTCCCATTCCTTCTGTTGGAAGATTAATTTATATTCTAATACTCTTTCATACAGAAGTCATAATTTCTGTTTTTTCCTCATATCTAGTTTTCTTCAAGATTAATTCCTGACATTCGGTATCAAGATGATCTTGACAGAGATATGAAGGAACCATTATCTGGGCAAGGACTGAAGCATTTTTAAAGTCCAGTATGAGATAAAATTAGGAAGGAGCTCAGTCAGTCACCCATAATTCACTGAATTACAGATAGGAGGAAAGGTACAGCATAATCAGACTTGCAAGAATCTCTAATTATAGCCAATCACAATAAAAGTAGCATCAGTCTTCCAAAGGAGTTGATTTCCTGGTCTGGTCTACCAAATGGAGCTGATCATATTCATTCAGAGTCTCTCATTATTCTTGTATCCTTCACAAACTCAATCTTTCCAGCTATACAGTCAAATCACCCATCCTTTTTTATTATTTTTCTATGTATGTACAGATCTTTTGTAAGCTGATACTAATAATCACAATTCTTTTTCATTTTGTGATCTTGGAATTACATTAGTGTATATTCTCTTATCACATTCTCATAAATATATTAATTAATATATTAATGTGACTTAACTATTATTTGTTTTATTTTATTTATTTATTTTGGTTCTGGACCACCTAAATTTTAATCTGATTTTTCTACAAACCACTGAAGTGTAATATGCAGCTATCAGAAACATGTGAATTTGTATCTTTAGATGCACCCTTAATAGCTTAGGTACTATAGTTCATACTTTCTGACATCCATTTTAGCCATTTTATTCATAATTAAACCTACACCTTCACTTCCCTGCATATATTCATCAACTTCACTCACCAAATTAGCCCATCTTCATTCAAATCTATTTTTTCCTTTCTCTGTCTTAGTTTCACAAATATAACATGGCTATTTTTCTTTCATTTCATCTGTTAATTCATTCACTCTTTTTACATTCCAAGTCACAGTCTTCCATTTTCTATTGCTGTCAGTGATGGGACCTTGATGGGAGAATGACTACCTATCATGAATTTTCTCACTCAAGGCTTTCAAATAATGCTTTTTTTTTTTGTATTGTAGAGAAAAAGAATAGACTAGATTATGATCCTTAATCATATTCACTTTTTGCTAATTTATTTATTTGGGCATGTTTGGGCCGGTACTGCAAACATGTTTATGCTATTCTATACACCATAGTTCTCTAATCTGGAGATCATCATGTAAGACAATATGCTATTGCCCACATATCAACAATTAGGATATACGTAGATATGTAATATTCCTGAAAAAGAAAAAGAATGTATAATTGTGTCATTTCCATTTTCTGTTAAATATAAGGCTCAATTGTTCAATTTCCTTTTAACTGAAGTATTCATTCGTTCATGTCTAGAATGGAAATAGTTATATTTTTCACTAATTACTATATTACTATATTACATGTCTTTCAAGACTTGATACACTATAAATGATAGTATTATTTTTCAGTGTTAGGCTTAATTTCAAATTTAATTAGTATTTCTTTAGCATTTACTGAATTACCTCTTTATACTTAAAAATTTAGTACAGCTGGTTGTATCTGGATGCTAAGTGCTATGATATTCGTATCAAAAGTTATTGCTTTAAATCTTACTTGTGGCATGCATTCAAATGACATTAAAAAAAATCCATGCATGTTTCTGTAAGTTTCTTATCCTGCCTACAGGTTGACCTCCTCCTCTTTGTGGCAGCCTCTCAAATACTGGAATACTGCTATCATGTCTAATCAAGGAGAGAAGCAACCTGGAGAAACTTCTTAACAGTGAGGACAATTAACCAGTGGAACAGCTTGCCTTTAGATGTTATTGGTGCTTCATCACTGGAGGTTTTTAAGTGGACAGTCATTTGTCTGAAATGGTATAGGGTCTCCTGCTTGAGCAGGGGGTTGAACTAGAAGACCTCCAAGGTCCCTTCCAGCTCTATTCTGCTTGACTGAAATTGCCAGTGGCCTCCCTCCCCTTTTCTACAGATCCTGCAAGATTTTGGCGATTCATCTCTGTGACCTCATGTGAGAACACTAAAATTTGCAACATTATAATTTCCCCAAAATTCTGTCATGTCCTCTTTTTTTAAATTAATATTTACTTATTTGATTAACGTTGCAGATGCATTTGTCCCTATAAATGCTCCATTCTTAATTTCTGGCATGAGCCATAGTTTCCATAACCATGGGTTGATTGAATAACTCAAAATTAATTTGGTCAGTCATTCCATTAAACCATAAACCAGGGGAAAGCCACTTGTAAGCTACATGTTGTTTATAGTCTGTCTGTCTGTCTCTCTCCTCTCACACACATACACATACACAGAGAGAGAGAGAGAGAGAGAGAGAGAGAGAGAGAGAGAGAGAATTCCCCTTTTTATGATTATCCCCCCCAAATTAGTGTATTTGTCTGAGGTATTTTAAGAAACTTGATGAATGGAAAACTACTAATGGCTGAAAACTTCACCTCGTCCCTCTTTATGACTTTGTTTGTTATTCTTCCGTTATCTGAAGCCCTCCAAGGGCAATAAAAGAAAGTGGGGGATGATAAAGTTTATTCCCCAGAACCTCTTCTATGTTGATCCACTGAAATATTTAGATGTTAAAGCTGTCCTTTTTTCTTTGATTTATTGGGAAATCTATTCTCTGAGAGCAAAAATACCCTTTCTTTTTGTTGTAAGATAATATCAGTAATAAAAAAAGAATGAGAAAGTGAGAGGCATGATACCATATTAGAATATTAAGAATGGTCTCTAAGAGCTAGGGTTAATAATCTGTTTACTTACAAATGTCGGGCATGACCTGGATATAAAGTGCAAAATGTAGCCAAATGGATAATACAAATATTTATAGCAGCGAGAATATGCCTACACACGCACTGGTTTTGTGATAGCGGTTGACCTAGAAGACCCATTTAAAAGTAAAGATTAATGTAAATACCCAGAGTATCCTAGATGATGTAATAATGGGTAATACTGCCCTTGGTCCATTAGTACTTATTTCTACAGCTGTAATAAATTCAATTGTACAGTACATTGTAGCAATTTATTATCAAATTGGTACCAGCTCTCAGGCTTCATTTGATTTTATTCATGTATTATGCATTTGAAAACAATAATGACTGCAATTAATAAACTGCTTTTATTTTAACAACTACTGGAGTGAAACTTGTTTTATTTAATACTGCCCGCTAGAGTTATTTCGTTGAAATGTGGGAAGGGAAGGGGAAGGATTCCTATTGCATTTTAATACAATAAATGAAAAGAGACCTTGATCTAACCATTTATACACATTGCTCTTAAATGACACAATTATGTGGGGGGGGGGAAATCATAATCCTGTTTTATGCAAGCAACTTAAACAGTATATTAAGCATTTTATATTTTTTCCTTCCATCAGTCTTGGTTCATGGTTGCTATTTTTTTTATTGTGAAAGAAAAGTAAGAAAAACAAGCATGGTAGTATCCAAATGCCCTGGACTCCACATTTCCCAGGAAATATGTCATAAGTTAGAAAAGACTGTTGCAGAATAGGATGAAAAAAAACTGAATCCTGTTATCTTTTCCATTGAGCTATGGACCCTGAAAACATTTGTGGCTACGAAAGCACTTTAAAATGAAGGGAATCATAACTATCACTTTTTGGACAAAATTGCTTTTCCTTTAAATAGATACGCTTCCTAGCCAGCCTGTCTGATTTCCAGCTAAGTATAGAAACGAGCTTCTCACCTCATTTTCCTTTTAAAAGCCACTCAAGTATAAGAAGGATTTTCACAGTCTGTTATTCTGCAAAATACTTACATTGTATATGCCGCTCTTTGTGTACAGAGCAAGCGAAAATCACAATGCCCATCCTGCTAGAAGCGTTTACAAATTAATGCCCAGTTAATATAACCGTCAAAGAAAAATCCTGAGTGAGCAGTCTCTGACGTTTTATGCAATATTAGAATGTTAATGTCAATATAGTCTATGTGTACCGTTTTTTTCTTTCAGCACAAAATGTAGATATTGTCCTCTCTATTGCTTTGGAATATTGATGTAACATTCAAGCGTATCTGAAATCTCGCCCTTCTTTTCCCTTACATAGGATGGAAGGTTCACAAATCTGAGAGAACATACGTACTTCTACATATTACACAGTTTATATGGGATATGAGTGGGCACAGAAGGTTGGTACAGAGAGTCCTTGTTTAATGGCTTGTTGCCATTTGAAGTTATGAGAGACTCCAGAAAAGATACTTATGACTTGGATTCGAAGTTCTAATGTCCTTCCCTCATGGTCACATGATCACGTTTTTGGAACTTGGCAAGCAGCCTATATTTACAACCATTTGAGGTGCCCCACAGTCATGTGATCACAATTTACAACATTTTTTTTTTTTGGCCAGAAACTGGCATTTATTTCCTGTTTGCAGCAAAAGTTACCCTTGTGAACAATGAATTTATTTAATGACTGCAGCATTCACCTCCTGACTCCATGAGTGTTTCATTTAGCGGTAGTCCTTGACTTACAATAATTTGTTCAGTGACTGTTGAAAGTTACAACAGCAATGAAAAAAGTTGACTTATGATCATTTTTCACACTTACAACTGTTGCAACATCTCCATGGTCATGTGATAAAAATTCAGACACTTGGCAACTGGCAGGGCTTTTTTTGTCATAGAACACAACAGAACGGAGTTCCGGCACCTTTTTTCGATGGATTTTCTAGAGTTGCCTTGAACAAAATCCTAGTCTTTTAGATACACTAAAAATTGAAGGGGTTTTTTTTCAACTACAAAGGTAAATCTTGTAGGGTAGGCAAAGTGGGTTGTATGACGTGTGTGAGTTCCGGCACCTTTTTTTTTTTTTTTACAAAAAAAAAGCACTGGCAACTGGCATGTATTTATGATGGTTGCAGTGTCCCGGAGTTATGTGATCGCTTCTGATAAGCAAAGACAATGGCAAAACTAGATTCACTTAACAACTGTGTCACTAACTTAACAACTGTAGTGATTCATTTAACAACTCTGGCTAGAAATGTCACAAAATGGGATGAAACTCGCTTAACAACTGTCTTGCTTAGCCACAGTAATTTTGGGGTCAATTGTGGTTGTACATTCACTACAAAAAATGTCATAAAATTGGTTAGGTCCCATGATGACCTGTTTAACAACCAGTACAACTTATGACTGTAAATATGTGCCAAAATTACGGTGGTAAGTTAAGGACTACCCGTAAAAAAATTTCTCGTAATGCTGTCCTGTGGAATAGGGTTTCATATGCTTTTCATAAAACTTTGTATCCTTCAGACCACATCCAAATAACCAAGGATTTCAAGTTCCATCAGAATAGCAGTTTGCTCTCAAAGCAAAAAGGGAGAAAGAGGTCATTCTGCAGCACTTTTGACTTGAAAGAAGAAATAAAACAAAAATATTATTACGGCTTCAAAAAGAATTGGCAAAGTCATATTTCTCTGACAGGCAACCAGATTTAGTAGACATTTGAGGATAAAAGCTGCCATATTTTCCTTGAAATATAGATACACTTCCTTGATTCACTTTCCCTCTCCTTCTCTCTATGGATATACATTCATATACACATGCAGACACACAAACATCCAAGGACATACCTGCTAGTCATAGTTTGCAGCCTCCACAAAGTGAACGTTTATAGCAAATGTGTAAGCGAGATTGATGCTCATTTGAAATGTTAATTTTTTTTTATGTTGTGCCTGTCCAAAAATTAGCAGATAACAATTTAGAATGCTGTCTATAATGTAAACGTGTTATGCTCCCATGCCCATTCCAGATTTTTTTACCCCAAGAATGAATGCAGCAGTTGTCTTAATTCTCTTACATTATCTCTGTATGCTGGTATGTAGTTGAATTTAAAAAGATCCTTTACACTAGTTTTCTCCAGCCAGGATAGGGAGCCACACATCTTAAAGTTGCTAAATTTGAAAAATAGTGTCTTAGACCGGGGTCCCCAACCCCTGGTCTGTGGACCGGTACTGGGCCGCCGGCATGCCCAGAACTGGTCTGCACAAACAAGCAAAGTCCCATCCGTGGGATACAGGCAGCACACAAAACCACGCCCCCTCTGGTCTGCAGAAAAACCTTTCTCCACAGAACCAGTCCCTGGTGCCCAAAAGGTTGGGGACCTCTGTCTTAAACTGAAGACAGAGCCCTTTCCCACTTAAAAATTCCATTAAAAATCAACACAAATCAATTCCCACTTTGTTTTTTATACCTTATTTGCAGAGTTTTGTATGTTTCAAAAATGTGCACCACTAATAGTAGTCATTCTTGGGTTAAATAAATGTGTTTATACTATGAAGACAACACTAACTTTATTCTCTCCAAAACCATGTATTGTTGTATGTGGTTTGTTTTGTGTATATAATATGACCTATCTCATTCCATAAGATTATTACTTTGGGATTAGGCTTCACAATGACACCATACCGATAACAATGATAAGGCCCTATGAAAAAGTTCCCACAGATACAGTATCTATTTTTTCCAGTCCTCGACTTACAACCACAATTAAGCCCAAAATTTCTATTACTAGGCAAGACAGTCATTGAATGAGTTTTGTTCCATTTTACAACCTTTGTTGCCATAGTTGATCAGTGAATCATTGCAGTTGTTAAGTTAGTAACACAGTTGTTAAGTGAATCTGCTTCCTCATAGATTTTGCTTGCAAGAGGGTCACAAAAGGGGATCACATGACCCCAGGACACTGCAACCATCACAAATTGCATGCCAGTTGCCAAGCGTCTAAATTTTGATCAAGTGACCATGGGGATACTGCAACGGTCAAATGTGAAAAATCGTCACAAGTCATTTTTTTCAGTACCATTGTAATTTCAAATGGTCACTAAATGAATGAGTGTAAGTTGAGGACTACCTGTAGATTGGCACAATAATCATGCTGTTCCCTTCCATGGTAAACAGTGTTAGGCAAAGGACTGAAAAGGATCACAAAATTACCAAAGTGAAAGTATTAAATACTGGTAATTATCAACTTACAACTGCAATGGAACCCGATATTTCCACTGTATGTCAGGATGATTGTAAGTCAAGGCAACCACGTAACCGACTGATTTTACAACACTTTTTACGATGGTCATTAAGCAATTGTTAAGCCAACCCATTGTCCATAATGAGCGTTTTTTTTTCTACTGGAAACTAGAAATAAACACCAGTTTCCAGCAAAAAAATTGTAAATGTGGCAATATGACTGTGGGATACTGCAAACAGCTGTAAGTGTGGGTCAGCTTCTAAGCATTCAAAATCGATCACGTGACCACAGGGGCAAGTGGGTATCCAGCTGTCAGAACTTTGAATCCGGGTCATAAGTAGGGGAGTCCATCATAACTTAAAGGGTCACTAAGCTATGTGACCAGTCATAAGTGGAGGACTACCTGTAAGGGGAAGACGATGAAAATGAAACCTAGCTAAATCTATAGTAACCAACTACACTCACTATACTTCATTGCCTTTTTCTACCCTTGCTGCACCCTATACTGATTCATACTGTCTTTTGATCTTTACATTTCTCATCACTATTTGAAGGTTTATTTTTGAATCCCTGAAATCATTTCATGAAATAGAGCTATATCTTAAGATGCTTGCTGACATAAATAGCATTAGAAATTAGCATCTTTCCACTATCTCCTACATTTTACCCTGCAGAAAAAAATGAGGGGAATGGTCATAAACAAAGTAGAAAAGATTTCGTACAGTGTTATTAGGCAAAGTGTTTTCATATGCTTTCTGTTCGAAAAGAACTGGATAAATAATTGTCTACAATGAATGCCACAGTGCTCTTAGGCTAGAGGTGGGCAACCCAGCTCTACCCACCACTCAGTTTGAAATCATCAGAGCTCCTTCAAATGGACTGAACTCTGACTTTTCTTGACAGTATTAAAAAAATGTAACTCTTTTGTTAAAAAACAACAAGAGATGAAGTTATTATAAAATAATTCCAATGACTGCTATGTATCAAATGAAAGTCCTATTCACAATAAAACTGAAGTTTAAATTTTGGTGTAATTGGTATGAAGTACCTGAAGTGAATCATTTTTGGAAGGGAAAAATTGCTCCCTCCTGTCCCTTATTTTAGTACAGATAGTTCTTATTTAGTGACTGCCTTATTTAGCGACTGCAGTTTAGCGACTGCCTTGTTTAGCATTGTTTACAATGATATTGGAAAAGTAACTTTGCCATCAACCCTCCCATTTATGACCTTCACAGTTCTGTAAAGCAAAGAAAAGCTGAAGTTAGATCACAACTTGGGTCGCGGTTTCACTTAGCAATTGCTTTGCTTAACGACTGAGTTGCCAGTCCCAATTGTGATCAATAAATTAGGACTAGGTGTAATGGCCTTGTTTTCAGGTTTTTTGTTGCTGACTTTTTGCAAACTGGCTCTCTTAGCATAGCTGACATTTTTGAGCACACTTGTTTTGCCTGTGATATGTCTGGGGGGAGTTTGCAAAACTTAACACGCCATTTCTATTTCTTGTAAATCATAAAGATTG
Source organism: Azemiops feae (assembly GCA_023970755.1). NCBI lineage: Eukaryota > Metazoa > Chordata > Lepidosauria > Squamata > Viperidae > Azemiops > Azemiops feae. The sequence goes on along the minus strand of JALGBA010000392.1, from coordinate 171,419 downwards.
CATTCAGGCCTTGTGGAAGCAGGGTGGGGAGATTTTACGGGCATAATTTTCTACAGGATGCTTAAGGCATCCATTTTGGCCTTAATTTCTCCAGTCACTGAAAAATGCCAAAAGGAATAATAATAAAACAAAATCAGCCCTACTCACTACAGCCAGGGCCCAGAGGCAACCTCTTTCTACCCCAATTAAGTGCACAATCAGTCTGAAAGAAGGACATTTCACAAGTAAAATATGTGCATACGTGTCCAGAATCACACTATATAGCAGGTGTGCAGTGAACAATTTATTAGAACTGTGTGTGAGGGTTCCAAACTTTACTACAGATGAGTTGGTAAATTCTTAGGATGAATATATGAACAGGTACATGTTTAAGGGTATTTGTGTCTATTGAATATCCACATCTAAACCCCTGAAATAATGAATTTTTAAAATATTATTGTTTGATCATAATAAGTAAAATACAAAACAGAAAAACAAACCAAATTAAACAAAAGCATACATTCAACCCTAACAACAACAAAAGGGGGGGGATGGTGTACAAAAAAAGAGGGGGGAAAAGACCAAATAAATTTAACATTTAGCGTATAGGATACACCGTGACTGGGTAAATTCTCCTCCCCTTTTACAATTATAAATATATAGTTTGAGGCTTTCAGTTAAGTTGCCTCTCCCAGCAAGCATATTTGTTGCTAAATTAATTAGAAAATTATTATTGAATCATCCTTACCTGCTGCTTACACAAAATCCCTGGAGGTTAACATGGCCTAACTCCCTTAACTTGTATTACCTGAGATAATTGCCACAGCAACAAGCCTTAATGCTAAGAGTGCAGCAGTGTCTTTTCTTGCAATGTGCAACATTTAAAATTCTCTCATTATTCATTCTCCAGGAATTTGATCTTTCTAAAGATTATCACCAGATGCCTCAGGAAAGGCTCACCACAAATGGAGAAAGAAAGCACAGTGTTATGGCATCTTAATGTGATATTCTACCTTGAGTCATTTTATCTGTTTTGTGAGCATACGGGGTCAATCAAAACCTTTTGAAGCCCAAGCAACTTCTGTCCAAACCACATCCTGTTCCTATTCCTACCCGAAAAGGTCAGAGACTAATATTTTTTAATTTTATTTCTTATTCATTTTATTTATTCAACTTTAAATCCATCTCCTCTACAAGGTGACTCGGGGCAGATTAGATACGAAGCCAATATGGAACTATATGCAGTCAAATCATTTTTGTTAGTACTTGGGACTAGTAGGAATGCATTCTATCTATTAAGTCACTAAAGCCACTGAGAGCAAGTGAAAAAAAACTAAAATAAAATATAGAATGTTATTTAAATATTATATATTATATAAGGAAGAAATATGGTTAAAATGATAGGAAAAAAATCAGTCAAGAGATGATATTATTCATATTATGTTCATAAATAAGAAATAGATTCTACATTGGGTTTTATCAGCCTGGATGCAGTCACTTTGGGATGTATAGCACTTAGTTTAGAACACGATATTCAGAGATATATTCTTTACTATTTTTATTTATTAGATTTATTATATTTGAAATAATGGCTACAGCTGAAAGGCCCAAATCATATTCATGAAACCACCACATTAAAGAAAGTGCAAACATGATTTCATTATTTCTGATAATGATTTCTGCAGAACAAGAGAAAATTCAACATTTAATTGAGTTTTTGCAGAAAATCACCTTTACATAATGAAGTCTAATTCCTCAATGTTCCTGATAAAGAAGCAGGGAGGTAGTAACTTATATGTATATATTCCAACTAAACACATATTTGATCATCATACCACCGGCCAACTGAGTTGAACTCAACCTTCAGTGGCTTTAGAATGTAACAAAACATCTCTGTTTCCTAACATTTATTGGTGGCTTTTCTGCATGGTTGGCTTTATTGCTTTAAAAGTAAAGGTGAGAGCTGTGTAAAAACCTACCATAAACTCTGACAAATCACACAAACAGAAGACAGATTTATTTTGTGTAGGTTGCTGAAAAGCTAATCTAATCAGATACAAGATTTACATTTCCTTTTTCCAAAGAAAGCTTCTGGCTCCTGGACTTCTTTTCCTGATATCATACAACTTGGTGGAACAGCAATCGAGATGCAAAAAGGAGAAAGTGATATGAAGTATGTATAGATATCCATAACTACTGCAACACTTCCTTAAATCCCCTTTTCCTGAAGTGGGACATAAACCCAGGAAAAAAATGCAGTGTGAATTTATGGGTACTCTTTGAATGCACAACTGTTATAATTTAGTGGACTTGCCTGAGACTACTATAATCTTAACTGAACTTCCAACAACAAAAAGAAAGTAATTTCACCAAAGGATCTATCATCATCTGATCCTGCTGCCATCGGCCTTCTCCAATCCTCTTACAAATAGAGCTTTATTTGTAACTTTGCCTGAAGCCAAATCTAAAATAAATTGGATGATTTCTCTTTAGGAAAAGTATCTCTGAGGAAATAAAACAAGTTTGGTCCAAGTCGTGAAATTTGTATACATTTCTACACTCCCGACCTAGTTTTTATTTAGGATTTGGGTAAAGGTATTAAGATCTTTTCAGTTTTGGAGGAAGCTGCACCACTTAATTGTCTCATTACTTTTTTGGTGAACGTGTGTGCCATTGAGAGACTCCATGCAGTTTTCTTGGCAACATTTGTTTAGAAAGTGATTTTTCACTGTCCTCTTCCTAAGGCTGAAATTATCCACTTGGCTTTGTGCCTAAAGCAGGATTAGAACTCTAGCCCAGTGCCTTTAACCAGTGTACTAAGCTGGCTCTCATCTTATTACTTTATTTATAGGCTATTCCTAGGTCAGGAAGCAGATCCCCATCCCAGTTACCTTACAGTAGTCTTTCATCTGTGACCCAGCAAATATTTCAGATTGTTACTTACGACACTGCTATTGCCTATTGACTAATGCTGGCTGAAGTTGTAGATCAGAAAAAATAAGAAGGCCTATGTAGCTCCTGTTAAATGCCGGGAGTTCGATCCTGACTGGCTCAAGGTTGACTCAGCCTTCCATCCTTCCAAGATTGGTAAAATGAGAACTCAGATTGTTGGGGGAAATATTCAGCATCTGTAAACCACTTAGACAGTGCTATAAAGCAATATAAAGTGATATATGTCTAAGTGCTATTGCTATTTTGCTTTATAATAAAAAGAACAGGACAAGATAGAGGGAAAGGAAGAGGCTGGAGATTAGGACAATGGAACACTGGGAGATACAGAGGAGAGAGAGGGAGTGATGCACACTAACCTTGTCATAGTCATCCATCTACCTCATCTACAACAAATTCCAAGTTGGCTTGTTGGAGAAACTAAAAGCATTCTGTGATTTGGTTCTGCCAAACAGTGTTGACCTGAAATGGTCTGAGAGAACATTCAAAATGTGATGGTCAGTGCTATATAAAATGTTACAAGGAGGTGTTCTCCTTGCCCCCATGAATCAAAGATTTAGAATTTTCTCTAAATTCTTAGTCTCTAATAAAAAATTACAATTTATAGCTATGCTGTGCTGCATAGCGCTTTGCTAAGCATACTTGGCTTAAAAATAAACCAGAAAAAGAGCCAGGCTATGTTTAATAAATTTACTAAAGAAAGAAAAAAAATCATATCTGGAGAAGAACTATACATAGTAGACCACTGTATATAGCCAACGGAAAGTGATACAATAAAGGAAATTAAACAGTGTGTTAAATGTGGTTGGTAGGCATTCGGCAAGCTAAGCATAATCTTCGAGAACAACCTCCCCCGATGCCTGAAGAGAAAAGTTTTCGATCAGTGTGCGCTACTTGCTCTAACATATGCCAGTGAAACATGGACACTAACCTGACGATCGATACAAAAGCTACGAGTGACACAGATCAATGAATGACTAGTAGGAAGCTATACTTCTCACCCTTGGTTGGTCTCCTCCACTTCACTTCTTTTAGTGCAGTGGTCTTCACATTTAAGATAACAAAGGAACTCTTCTCAATGTGAAATATCAATGCAGATCTCATTCAAACATATATTTTATTTGAACAAAATGTTACAATGAATGATGCAATAACACAATTCTGTGCTGGTGAACCAAGTTTGAATACCATAGCTGTAATCCATTAGGCAGAAAGGCAGCTGAGTGATTTTGGGCCAGTCACTTTGTCTCAGCTGTAGGAAGAAGGCAATGGCAAACCACTTCTGAAAAACCTTGCCAAGAAAACTTAACAACCAGAATCAGATTGAAAAGAAGTAAAAAAAACCCATTAGAGAAATGCATCAGAGGAAACCGTAGCTGCTTCCTATATTAATTTCAACATGGCTTAGTCCTACATAAATCAGTGTAAATTCATGGCCTCAGTAAGTTCCAATTGCTTCCTTTTATGTCAATTTTTTAACCAAATGTCTTATTAGCTGATTGTTATCTTTATATAATGATTGTAAACTCATTCTACTATTGAGGTGCAAGTTCCAGATAAGGGAAATAAATCTTTACCCCAAAACAGTCTCTTAAAACTTCTATAAATACAGGCATTGGCAATGAACTTGGCTGTCAAATTAAGATTTCAAATGAACTTGCATACTCAGTACCAGAGAAAAAGGAAGGGCCCCATTAATGGTCAGACTGTATAGCCATAAATCTTGAAAAATTATCCCTTGGGTCTAGAAAAATAACAATGGAGACTTCCTTAGAAAATCTGGAAGATTTTTCTTAGCTATAAATCCAGACAAATAATACTATTTATTTAATTTATGACTATTCATCTGAGAGAGATTAATGAGTCGAGTTGTCCAATACTAAAGGGAAAACACACAAGATCTATCCTATCTTATTTCATTTCCAGGATTAATCACTTTAACTGTTATGTACTGTGACATTCACACATTATTAAAGAAGTTAGAGAACAAATTGCATATCACTCATCAGCTGATCATTTTTCATTTGATTTCAGACTTCCCAAATTAATGGGGCCCTTCCTTTTTCATTAGATCTATCTTTATAGTTTTAAATAGAATATGTTGCCAATCACACCCTCTTTTTAGGTTTTTGCTTGCATATATGAATGAACCCTTAAGGGAAAGAGAAGATAATCATCCATTTTTTCCCCCAAAGTCTTCATTTTCAACTTTTAAAATACCATTTAACATAGTTCAAAAAATAGAATGGATGCTAAACTACTAATATTTATTTGATTCCTAATTATGAATTTATTTTTATATTCTAAGGTTCACAGTTCACCCAGATTTAGTCCTACTGATTTGCACAAAAAACAATCAACTTTGATTAATTTTTGTATACCCTAGTCTAGGATGATCAGAATAAAGAAATCATGTATAAGTTGTAAGTCTATCTTGTTTTGCTTAGAGATCAATGGGATATGGTAAGATCATTCATAGAAGCTCATGTTAGATAACAGACAAAGCCAGTTTCAAAATAAGAGAACTTATTTTGGATCTCCGGGAGCACAATGTAGACAATTATTCTCTAGTCTAAACAAAAGGTGAAGAAACAAACCCTATTGTCCCAACAGCAAATTGAAACAATTAGACCTATGGGATTTGAGGAAGAGCAGAGCAGGTGATACTAGCTGGAATATCCACTCATTTAAAAAATTCTCATGAAAACACTGCAGGCAACCCAGTCCATAAGAATACTGATGGAGCCTATCATGAAACAACTCCAATGCTATGGATATTTATTATAGTTCTTAAAAGGCATATGACTATTTGTCTGCAGTAATTTGTTTTGATGCAGTTGAGAGGCAGAAGAAGCTATGAAGGAGTCATCAGAAACTGAGCTTGACAATAGGGCTGTCCTGGTTCATTAGGCTGAAGAGAGTAGGGTTTGTGATTCATCAAGCTGAAGAATTTTCTCCAGAATGATATGGGGCCTTCATAATCAGGGATATGACCAACACTGTTTGCCATTTTGAAAAATTCATAACCATTTTATCAGGTAAGGAAAATGTGCCTACACTATAGATCAGCTGCCACTTTTCAAGTGGCTAATCTGTGAAAAGCAGAATGAATGAGTACAAAATAGGCTCATGAGCATGAAATAGTTTTGATTTATATTACAAGCAGAAAACCATTTTTGAAAGCATAGGAACCGATTCATATATTGCAAGCTGGGTAAATTGACAATTGAACCTCAGTATATTTTTATGGCTGAACAACCTCACTACCCCGTCATATACAGACGGCTAATTCTGAAACTGGGATTAAAATTTAACCAAGACGAAGCAGAAATTGCCTCATGACTTTCCTAAGTTTGGAAAACTATAAAGCTTGCTTCAGCTAATCAATGTAAAGAACCCACTGATCATGGTAAGAAAAATGGTATTCTAAATATATCAGAGAGGATCAGCTGATTATTTGAGCCAGGTATATCTTTTTTACAGATAAACACAAAACATGCAAAAATAACTACAAATGAAATAGGTTTTTTTCCCCCTTAAGACTTAAAGTTGTTGAAGTATATGCTATCCACAATCTAAGCTGCAAACAGTTTGGCTACTCAAAATATTGATAAAAGCAGATATTTCACTGGCAGAAAAAGTCAAAAGAGCAGTTCACTGACAGAGGAACACAGGAAGTTCTGGCTTCTCCTCCAGGAATCTATGAATACAGGTAGTCCTTGACTTACAACCATTAGTGACCACTCAAAGTTACAACGGCACTGAAAACAGTGACTTATGATCCTTTTTCACACTAAAGACAATAGGAGCATCTCCAGGGTCATGTGATCAAAATTCAGATGCTTGGCAATTGGCATATATTTATAGCACAGGTTCAAGTCAAATTACTGTCTGCATTTCAGTCACATAGCAGTCTGTATTAAATAACTTATACCCTACTTTGTCTATCCGAAGACCAGCTATAATGTTGCTTTTTGAGGTTAAAGAAGTTTGCAAAGTGTCCCAAGGGATATTCACACCTACTCTACATAACAGGAACCAGTTCCTTAAACTCACTGTTGTGTAATAGAATAGGAAAATAACCCCTGTTTTCTCCATTTGTTTTGTGAACAAGATGGGGAAAGGTCTGAGATACATACAAAGAGTCACAATGATCATTCATCCAAGCACTAAACCAGGGGTCCCCAACTCCCGGTCCATGAACCGGTACTGGGCCGCGGCATGCCAACAACCGGTCCGCACAACAAGCAAAGCCCCATCCATGGGATGCAGGCAGCACACAAAACCATGCCCTCTCCGGTCCGTGGAAAAACCTTTCTCCATGGAGACCTCTGCACTAAACAATCCAAGCAAATTAGATGCATCAGCAGATGAAAAAAATATGACTCATGGAACAGAATAGTCTTTCACAAAGATCTCAAATAATTCCTTTTGACAAAGGAAGGGTTATAGTTTAATATACTTTCCACAGCCACTCCTCACTTCCCACCCCGGTTATTATCATGCATACATCCAGATGTCATTTAAGTTCATTCTTCTGTGAACAGAGTCCAGGCAGATTTTTCTTATTAAGGCTTTTAGGTCTGAGCTATATGTTCACAGTGGTGACCTGAGCTAAGGCCTGCATATTAAAACATTCTTTCTTCACTGTTATCTAAATTTCTACATGATTAGCTTTTAGAACAGGTAATGCCATGACTCCCTAAACCAGAGGTCTCCAACCTTTTTCAGTTAGTGGACCGGAGGGAAAGGGAGGGGGAATCATTTTACATGCGTGTGCGCACACAAACGGGGTCGCAAGCATGCGCGATGCAAACAGGGAGGTGCTAGCACCGTGACACTCGCTATCACTGCCTCATTTTTGCTGCGCAGGCGCTAGCACCACCCTGTTTTCGCTGCACGGTGCCCCATTTTTGCCATGCGGCAGTAGCGCAAGTGAGGGTGAGTGCGCATACGTGTGTGTGCACATTGGCCAGCTTGTCTTGTGGCCTGGTGGCTAGCAGGCCATGGCCTGGTAGTGGGCCATGGCCCACAGATTGGGGACCCCTGCCCTAAACCACATGCAGCCTTTAGGTTCCACATGCAGGCCTGTAGAACGTCTGACTAGGACTCTTGAAACTTATTAGTTCAATCTTCCACCATTTTCAAGCAAGAAACAAAGCAAAGGAAGCATTTTAACACACCCATACTTTTTGCAGAATGTACCTCTCACCTTACTTATGTACTAGATGAATCAATCAGTGGATGAGAGGACAAAGAAATGTGGATGTTTGATATAGGAACACACTGTGTACTATTCTATCTCTGATTCCATTAACTGAGGAAAAATGTAAGCAGGGTCATACCTGAACTTGCCCTCGGTTATTATTTTATATTTTATCTTACATTGTGAAAGGTCGAATTAACACAATAACCAGATATATACTTCTGAAAAGAGATAGTTATTCAAGGGTGTAGAAAATTCCACCAGAGTGAATGGTTGATACAGGTGGGATAGCCCATGTCTTCTCCTAAACTTCAAAACATGCAACAGGGAATTCTCATCTTTTTATTAACAAATCTGAAGCACTTCATCTGGTTATATTTTTGCCTGTCAGGCAGATGTTAATTCCTACCAGGAAGAGAAAGATTGGCAATACCTTCCACTTTTATTTTCAAGGCTGAAGTATGAACAATGCTTTAATTATGATATTCTCTGGTAATTAATGGCATGGGAGCCGTTCATCTTTAATGTCTCTTCCCTAAATATAAACCATCCAACTTCACTGGAATGAGATTTTAAAGTAATTACCATTCCATCAAAGTAGGTTTTAATACCCATCTGAGATTTAATTTGAAAAGGCTCCTCTCACCAGAATGATGTTATATAAAGTCATACAATATTATAATGTATTGTCAGCTCTAACTCACTTTTTATAGAGACAAAAAAAAAATCTATAGAACTTAGTCAGAATAAAAAGGGAAATGTCTTTGATTCATACTTGCACAAGTTCGTTTCAATCCTTTTATATCCAGAAAATCTGCACAGGAAAACAACCTGAAAGATTTCTACTCCAGAGAAGGTTCAAAGACCAAAATGACTAGACTTAGGTATAATTTCTCATTTACTAAAATCTTTTGGATATTTCTTTCCATGTATGTTGGGAAATACCCATCCAGACAGGGAGGAGAGCTCAAGCAGGCAATTAGCCTTGACAGAGAATGGACTGACACCCCCACACACAAGCACCACAAAACCTCGTCTATTCTGTATTTATTTATTTATATCCCACTTTTACTATTTTTACAAATAACTCAAGGCAGTGAACAACACATGTCCAACACATCTTCCTCCTATTTTACTCACAACAACAACTCCCAGGAGGCTTGGGTTGAGAAAAGAGTGATTGGCTCAAAGTCAATTTTCTTGGCCAAGACAGGAGTTGAACTCACAATCTCCTACTTTCTAGTCTGGTGCTTAACCAATAGACCAGACTGGCTCTCTGGTATTATAGGCAGAATACAATAAAGTAGTTAGCTTGATTTCTGTGTGTATGGATCTGGTTGCCTGGGCCTAACAATGTACAATCTTTCCTCTTTATTGAATATTTGCACTAACTTGTCCTTAAGATATATTAAGGTATTTTTAATATGATAAAAGTAAAAATGGGATTTTCAAAATAATACGTACATTACAGTCTTGGTTCATCCATGTGATGTAGCTCAATCTATATATTAGAGGAACAGATACTATTTCTTCCTGCCATGGGACTAATGAGGTAGTGGACTCTTGACATGCCAGATTTTCACCAATTTTAACAAAGGATGTCTCCATCTTGCCCACCATCGCCAGTTCTAAGACCTAGAGGCTAAGTAGAACTTATTCTAGCAATATTTATATGTAATCATTTGGATCAAAGAGTGTTGTAATAAAATAAATTTGAAGTGAAAATTTAGCAGGCAGGATAGCAATTTAAAGTGCATGAAGTTGACCTTTTTCATCACCAGATTATCTTTCCTTACCTGGAAAGGATTAGCAGCTGAGAAGTCATAATTTTCAAGATAACTCAGTCTGCCTTCTTATTAAAATATTATTTTTCTTTATGGTGGCGATTTACCCTGTAGGCTGGTAACCTGAAGGTTTTTACATAAAGTACGATAAAAACAGAGTAAGTAAATTCTGAAATATGAACAGAACAAAAATTAAAATAATTAAAATTGTAACAGTAAAAGAAATGAACATTTTTACTTTCCTATGAAACCATAATTGTGCTTTACATTCTCTTTCTCATCTTTATAGGATTGGTTTTGCACTATAAAGAATTTACAGAATGTTACCAAGGCTGAAGATGACAAATGGTAGGCAACCTTATGTTCTCACCTGAAATGTCCAGTTAATTTATGTACAGGTGGAGATTACTAATAGTCAAAACACATGGCTGTACCAGCAGACCCCTTTGATGAGTATATTATTGTCTTATCCCTTTTTAGGATTGCATGTCTGGATTTTATAAACTTACACATTCCAACTGGAAAATCCACAAAGAGAGGCTGAAAATCATTTAAAACAGATGTAGGATCTCCACGTCTTCAAATACTGAAGGAAATCAGCCTCTGAATTACAATACTTTTTTTTTATGAAGTATATAAGGGCATTTTCAACAGGATTCATTTTTCTGTGAAGTCACAAAAATCTATCCTGTATAAGCACTTTAAACCTCTGAACAAAATTTGATTTGCCTTTGGCCACTAGGGCCTCTGTTGCGACCCAAAGAAACAAGGGGTAGCAAAAGAAAATGAGTAACATGTACAGCAGCTCAAGAGCGGCATGAGTTCAGTCCATCAAACTGTTGCTCTTCCCATTTTCTGGTGACCTAATTCAGGGTTACAGTGCAGAGCTCAAAAATCTTGGCTCAAGCTGTGTTTCAATTCCATCCCCCAGGAGAGTGTGATATACAGTCCATTAACTATTTCAATTTCCATTAGACTTGGAAAGGATAGAGGAAGGCTGCACAGATTCTTATCTTTGAAATAACCCCCCCCCCTCAAAAAATATATAGGGTTGCAAATAATGGATTTTATAAATCTATAAATTATTACACCATGTATTTCCAACTAAATACACTTACATAATGTCAATCACAGTGTAGAACTTAAAAAGAGAGTAATAACTATATATATAACTATGCTATGAGTTAACAAATTGATCCATGATCTGTGTTTATATTTCAGTTGGAATTAGTGACCAAGATTGTATCGCTAGTTGTTTAACCTTTATTAGTACCATCTTTAGTTACCAGTGACTGAATCTGTGATCTTCTCAAGGCAAGGTAGCTGCTCTAGAAGCAGGCCTAGCCTTTCCATTAGTTAATGATTTTGTATGAACTATACTACTTTGTAAAGGTATCTATCAATGGAAGAGAGTTTGACAGGTATATTTCTGTAAAACCCTGAAAAATCACATTTTGTTTCCAATCTTCAAGTTGGGTCCAAACAGAATATACTAATTGAACAAGTTGCTCTGATATTCCATGCAGGTTCCAAATGCATTTGCAAGCCAATAAAGCATTTACAAATGCCTTGAGCATTAAAACACTTTGAGAATGTTTGCTGATTCCGTTCAAACAAGGAAATGCTAACACTGTTGCCAACTGAATTAAATGAAAGAAAAACAAAAACAGTACTGCTATATTACCTAGCCTTGACTAGTAGGTTTTTTTTTAAAAAAAAAATTAAAACTAATCAAAATACCAGGTCTTCAATTGTATGCAGCGCAAGGCACACTTACAATAGCTTTGCCATGTTCACAAAAGTCCAGCTGATTACACCTGTGCCCAGAAGATTGTGAAAGCTGTCTTAAAGGATTACAGCCTGCCAGCTTACATCTCTGATTTGTAAAACTGCTGGCATCAAGGAAAAAATATTTTCAGAAGACACAGAGCAGTATATGAATCCAAATCATACATTAGACGTGCAAACTGGCTGTGATGTATACCAAATAAGGAAAAAGATCCTTTTAAGAAAATAAAACCCTTTTTTACACTTTAGCTAGAGGCAAAACACCAAACAAACACCCATCATGCTTCAGAAATTAAAACACTTGCTTTGATAAAAGAAATTGATTGAACTATGTTGGTTTTCAAAGGCGTAACATCAAGGTTGTGAAGACAACTTCAAAAAAAAATAGTGAAAAGATTTGTTTTCCTTCCATAGAAAATTGTATAACAGTTCTTGATTGTATTTGTGTTACTTCAAGAATACAGAAGTATTTTGCTTTGGGGGATCTGGATGTTTTCATTTGGAAAAATGTTCACTCTGTTTAATAAAATCCCACGTTTTGTCAATGAGAGGTTCATGTGATATGAATGTAAAGAAGAAAATGAGTTAAAATAGTATGTGCTTTACTACTGGCCAGAATCAGGACTCTATACTAGTAATTCAGTGTAAATATCAGTAATATATTTTGAAGTTATCTAGTTTCATTTAGACCATGGGTCGGCCATCCGAAACTTCGGATGAGCCGCACGGACCCATTTAGCTTAAAAAAAAAAAACGCTGGGAGCCGCGCGTTCGCGCATGCGCGCGCGCCCGCGGACCCGCGCGGCCCCGTTCGCGCATGCGCGCGCGCCCGCGGACCCGCGCATGCGCACCCGCGCACCTGCGCATGCGCGCGGCCCCGTTCGCGCATGCGCGTGCACCCGCGCACCCACGCATGCGCACCCGCGCACCCGCGCATGCCGTTCGCGCATGCGCGCGCCGTTCGCGCATGCGCGCGCGCCGTTCGCGCATGCGCGCGCGCCGTTCGCGCATGCGCGCGCGCCGTTCGCGCACGCGCACCCCCCCGCACCCGCCCGCGCATGCGCGCGCGCGCCCGCCAAAATGGCGGAGGAGGCTCCGGAGCCGCAGGTAAGGCATCAAAGAGCCGCATGCGGCTCCGGAGCCGCGGGTTGCCGACCCGTGATTTAGACCATGTAATTTACTGCCAAACAAAATAACTGAAATTAACTGTTTTCACAATAAATTCCAGAAAGTAGATATCCATTATACGTAGTAGAATAATTTATATATTGCCATAGTAAATTATTAGACAAATACATCGATATTATTATTGTGCCCATAACTTTAAAAATAATTTAAAAAATAATATAGTGAGATGATTTTCTAAGTCATTTCTATTTTAAAGCTCCGCATTTAGAAATCCAGTAGTTTTAACCATGAAAACTGAAACAACCACCACTTTTACTTCTGAATTTTCAGAAAGACAATAATGACAGTCAAACTTGTCAAAGTAATCATAACTTCTGTCAACTGTATAAAACTGTGCACATAAATTTCCTTCCCTTGTCCCTCCATGCAGTAAAGCATGTCTACCCAATCAGTCCCATCAATCAAAGGATTAACGTGAAATAAATTATACGCATGTGTGTGAATATGTGCCAAGAATGAGAATGAACATCAGACATATAATGAAAAAAAAAGTATGGGTTGGGTTTTTTTTATGTCCAGCACATCAGAAATTCGAAGAAATCTGGTAGGGCAGTAAAGGAACCCAATTGCTGGGCTAGATAGTTTTTCAAGCTGATCCAATACCTAGTCAATCTATCTGTGTCCTAGGACTAAGGCATATTTTGCAGAATTCCGTATCTTTTCTTCATAAGCTGCCAGTGATAGTACTATGGGGCTTTCATATAGGACTATAAGTCTTTCATAACTTGGTGTCCTTAAAATGGGTTGGGCATCAGATCTTGCCTTAGTGCTCCCAACTACCATAATGTTTATGATGGTTGTACTTGAGGTTTTTAAAGACTTCTGGATTTCCTTCCAAAAACATAGAATAATAGAGGTGGAAGGGACCTTGGAGGTCTTCTAGTCCAACCCCCTGCTTGAGTAGGAGACCCTATACCATTTCAGATAAATGACTGTCCGGTCTCTTTTTGAAAGTCTCCAGTGATGGAGCAAGGCGTTGTTCCATTGGTTGATTGGTCTCACCATTAGGAAATTTCTCCTTAGTTTTAAGTTGCTTCTCTCCTTGATTAGTTTTCACCCATTGTTTCTCGTCTTGCCTTTTGGGGCTTTGCAAAATAGTTTTGACCCCCTCATCCTTGTAGGAGCCCCTCAAATAAGTACGTATGGTGCAATTCATACTTTAGTAATTTTAGCTGCAGGAAGATTTTCAAGATTGTATTATTATAACTAAATAACTAAATAATCTGTCGGATCTGATTTTCCTTGCCTTTTCTGTCACTGCTGGATATTTGCTTTCAAATTGTACTTACATGCATATACAGTCCTATAATGAAATGCTCGTGCGCTGGCCCTGCTAGCCATAAACATTTCACTGCAGAGAAACATGTTATGATGATGATGATGATGTGCAGAGAAATAGATGATGTGAAACGGATCCACAGTTAGATTAGGCAGTCAAGATAAGACTTTTTTATTCAGCATTTCAATCTTGTATATTATTCACTATTACCGTAGAAACAATGAATCCTTGAGATATGATTCTCTATGCATTCTCCTTATCCTCTCTGGAAGCAGGTAGCACCCCAATAGCTTGATTCCACTTTTTTTTTTTTGCCTCTACACATTTAAATCTTCATTTCCAAATGTGACACTTATCATCCTGGGACCAAATGTTTACATTCTACAATGGCTTTTTAATTTTGCTTCTTGTAGGAGAGGGGTGTTAAGGGGTCATTTGTTCTAAACTTTATTTTAAGCTGGAAGCAAATCTCTTTTGGTCTCACAGCTAAGATACTGAATATATCTGCATTTCTGGCCTTGTGAGATGACTGTATTTCTGAATTCTACATGGCTACATGTTTCTACTACATGCACACATGCATGCACACGCGCACACACACACACACACACACACACACGGTAATATGGCTAGAAAGTTGCTTATTTTTATAGAGCAAAGCCTAGTTTCTAAAAAGAAATCCCAGTAATATATGAAATTTTTACTTCTGAAATTTCTTGCTATCACACTGAGTGTTCTGGTCATTTACACCAATAATTTACTGGCAATTAGGTGCCTTTCAATCCTGCTCTTAAGATTTACCAACTGATATACAAAATTTAAAAAGAAAAATCAAATGGAAGCAAGCATAAACAACCACAAAGATCACACTTATTCAACTGATCTTATATTGGCCAAATTATGGATTAGCCCAGTGATGGCGAACCTTTTAGAGACGGAGTGCCCAAACTGCAACCGAAAACCCACTTGTGCATCGTCGAGTGCCGGGTAGGTGTGGCCCATTGGGTGGGCGTGGCCCATTGGCTAGGCGTGGCTGTGGTGGTAACGGCAGACTGCGTGGGACTAAAAAGTTCAATCAATCAATTCCAACTTTGCAAGATCTTTTTTTTCCCGCGAGAAGTTGAAATTGACTGATAGAACTTTTTTTTTTTTTTGCACACGGCGGCGGAGGCCTAAAGCGAAAAGGTTTTATAAAACCCAGCTGAAGGCCTAGGACTGGGGCGACGGCGCACGTGCCCACAGAGAAGGCTCTGAGTGCCGCCTCTGGCACCCGTGCCATAGGTTCGCCACCACTGGATTAGCCCAGTCAGGTGCTGGGATTGTTATTACCTGGTGCAAAGAGTCAATTATCCCAGTAGGCCATGATTGCTTATTGTTTATTCTCTACAGCAATAAAGAGGAGCTCTCTGGAACCCATGTCACAAATTGAGAAAACCTTTAACACACACATGAGCATGGTCTTTATACACTTCTAAGAAGAAAGACACATGATCATTAGCAAGCAATAGGCAGGACTAGGCAGTAAATTATTCATTCCCCCCAATCCCGGACTGTGCAGAACCTTCAAATGGATACTTAGCTAAAATATTGTAGGCCCCTTCCCTCCTGTCTTAACTGCTAAACTGATAGGCTGAGTATAAAACCCAAAGATGCTTTTTCATGAGACAAGTGGACTTTCTTGTTTTTCTTTGAAGACGTTTCGCTTCTCATCCAAGAAGCTTCTTCAGCTCTGACTGGATGGTGGGGAAAGTCAGAGCTGAAGAAGCTTCTTGGATGAGAAGCAAAACATCTTCAAAGAAAAACAAGAAAGTCCAGTTGCCTCATGAAAAAGTATCTTTGGGACAACTATGACCTGGATGACTGAAAATCTCCATAGACTGAGTATAAAACATTTTCTAAATAACTTGTCTACAATAAGAAAACTACAACAAGAAGATGGGGAGTTGGCCTTGAATTTGCTGCTTTTCTGGGACAGGTTGGTACGAATTCTTTGATAACACCAACAAGGTAATCCTTCCAGAAATTTGCAGGGCTGGGTAAGGGGACACATAAGAGGAACCGAGACAAATATGGAATTTAAACAAAAATGGATTTTCTCTGGATCAAGACAGCTACATCAGCCCTTCCCTTGGGCACTATCCTCAAGGCCTTTAAGGACCATGTTTCACGCTCTGTGGCCATCACTGAAAATATTCCCTGCACCTTATCTGACAGCAGGCAACTTTAAGCAACTATGATTGGATACATCCATGAGAAAAAGATTCTTAAGGATTCCAAGTTCCAACATCCAATAATACTTTTTTTAAAAAGGGTAAGTGCAACAGAAACATCATGCTTAATTATGCAGTTCGTTAATTTATACCAAGTTAAGTGAAAAGGTAGTTTAGCCTCCAAGCAGAACCACTGAGAACTGCCTGTCGCTTTGTAAACCATCTGATTTTTGCAGTCTGCACTGTAACACACAACTATGAGCACACTGAACCTACCTTTAGGTACAACAACATGACAAAAAGGGAACAAATAGGAGTTGTTCTTCCATTTCTACCATCCTGGAGCCAGTGAATAAATACGATTTAAGGTTTGGAATCATCATCTCTATCCACAATTGGCTCACTAGTTGCAACTTTGGATGATGTAGGAAAGTTTGATTTCCTGGCTTACTTTTGTGCTCCACTCTCAAAGATTCTAAGTAGTTCAAGAAGTACAAGGCAAAAAAAAAAAAAAAATAGAAATTGGCCAAGCAAATCATGATTATTTTGCTCATCCACAAATTTGATTCTGGGTAGTTCAACAAAGCTGGTTAAAAGAAATCGGGATTTAGTATTCTGCATAACTAAGCATTTGTCTGAATAGTTCTATAAAAAAATTATAATCCAAGTTCCAGTATTTTAATGCCAAAGTACCACCAGTTCACCTGTTGCATACATGAATGTATTCATGAATGTATGAAAAATTTGCCTGGCTATTTTATCTTCCAAAGATATCCTTCTTTCTTAAACCTTACCTCCTGACATTCCTTTTGATAATTTTCGGACTTTAAAAGAGATGCAATCTTTACTTTTCCAAGCTCTTTACTTTTCATCTTGGCTTGGCTCATTATATACCTGACAGTTCTTTTATTACAGGATTTCATTCTGAATCTGGTTTTCTCCCTATCCTATTATGTGCTATTGCAAGCTCATGTTTGTCTTGTCTGACAATTCCCTTATTAGTAGATTTGATTCTGCTTTTGTTATATGATATCTAACCTCAATCCCTAGCAATACTTTTTGATCTCTCTTTTTTTCTTCTTCCTCATTTTCTTCCCCAGAATTTATTGGTGCACCCCGTCATACTACAGGAGAGGGTGATTAGATAAACAGTAGTGAACAAGGCTGGATTTGATTCTAAAAATCCTTACCATCAAACAATTCTAAATAATTTGGGGTTTCCAAATTCTTAACACATCAAACATCTCCTGGGACAAAACACTGTTTGCTATTTTACTGAGCAGTGAAATACTTTAAATTGTAAAACAACAACAACAACACAGCAGAGTTGCAAAGTGCAACCTTGGCATTTCAAACCCCTTTCTTGTTCTTCTTCTTTTTTAATTTTTCTAAATTTGAAATAAACAATCTGTTGCTCCTCAGCTATGTGGAACTAAAATTCCAATTAGCCTCATCTAACATGGACAGTGATCACATCTTGTAAATTACAATATTTGGAGAATACACATTATCTGCTCCTACCCTAAACAGAGATCTATATATCATGTCACACAACTATATGACTTATTTATTTTTATCATAGCTTGATGCAAACCCTCCATTGTGGCTTAGCATGGTATACAAGCAAGCTTACTATAAATTGTTCAACCAAATATTGTTTTTGGAACAATAGTTTAAAATATGTAAAGGGAATACTGCTCTAATCCATAGCTAGCTAACTTTCTATAGCAGCAAGGATTATAGCTTGGAGCTTTCATGTTAAGAAAAATATAAACCACAAGAACGGTTATTGGGGAAACAATCAAAACACTAAGTGAAAACCATTTGCTTCATGTTTGTGAGCTCCCAGGACATCTTGATGCCGGCTAACAAATACTGTATTTAAGCAATAAAAATAAACAAGGAAGATAAATAAATCAGTTAAGGGGAACTAATTACAGAAGGACAAAAGATGCAGGTAGGTGACACTTAGAAAAAAAGTTGCCAATATGACAGTATTATTTAATTTATTTTTTAATTTTAAAGTAAAATGTAAAATACATTTTGAAAATGCCCCTTTCTATTGATACCAAAATCCATCAATTTGTAGACTGATGAAAAATAGGGTAAAACAGATTTAGTGGTGAGTACATTCAAATCACAGATTAAAAATTACCTATCACTAATTCAAGTGTGAAGTTCCTCTAGTGCACGGGTGTCAAACTCACCGTGTCATGTGATGCGTTATGACATATTGCGACTTTTTTTCACATTGCCGGAGCTGGGGTGGGCGCGGCCTCTGCATGATGCAACCGGCCCGCGGGCCGGCAGTTTGACACCCCTGCTCTAATACATATGATATTATTGTCTTTTTTACCTTTAAGATTAAGACATTTCACCTTCTTCCAGGCCTTTTGAATGTTGCTCCTTCATTTTGTTTTGTAACTGCCTGGACTACACTGAGATAGCTGGTTTTATGTTTTATTTACTCAGGTCCTAATTTTTTTTTTACTGTTTTCAAATTCCTTGCAGATTCTTTAATCTGCCCATCTGTCCAGCAAACACTAATCATTGCAGGCATTAAAAATATAAATTAATATAATAAAAAAATAATAAACTGAATAAACAATCAATTTGTACTCAAGCTGGAACCATTTTTAAATTATTTTCATCTTTCTAGGTATTTTCTCAAAATAAAAAAAGAGAACTTATAAGAATTTGCGTCTGTAATGACCAAAAATTGCTGGTTTTATGGTGACATCACTGACCTGTGAACAACCAATTAAGAAAAATAGGTGGAAAATCTATCATGCAGGGAATTATTTCTGTTATAAATATTTAAGATATACTCAATCACTAAGTAAGAAGCATCCAAGGATGTTAGAAGAACACTTGTGAAGCAGCACTGGATATGACTGTCAAGTTAAAGAATTCAGATATGGGAAAGCAGCTTCTTTTGTTAATATACAGAACTTGAGTCTCACAGATAGTGCTTCTCAAGACATGCCATGCTAAAACATATAAGGAACGGTTGGTGGAATTGGGTATGTCTAGTTTAATGAAGATAAGGATGAGGAGTGACATGATAGCAGTGTTCCAATATCTCAGGGGCTGTCACAAAGAAGAGGGAGTCAAGCTATTCTCCAAAGCGCCTGAAGGCAGGACAAGAAGCAATGGATGGAAACTAATCAAGGAGAGAAGCAACCTAGAACTACGGAGAAACTTCCTGACGGTTAGAACAATTAACCAGTGGAACAACCTGCCTCCAGAAGTGGTGAATGCTCCAACACTGGAAGTTTTTAAGAAGAGACTGGACAGCCATTTGTCCGAAATGGTATAGGGTTTCCTGCCTGAGCAGGGGGTTGGACTAGATGACCTCCAAGGTCTCTTCCAACTATTATTATTATTATTATTATTATTATTATTATTATTATTATTATTATTATTATTATTATTATTATTATTATTATTATTATTGTTGTTGTTGTTGTTGTTGTTGTTGTTGTTGTTGTTGTTGTTGTTGTTGTTGTTGTTGTACTGTAATTTTAGCCTCTAAGCAAGGTTGGATTCTCACATCACATTAAAATCTTCCCCCAAATAAGTAGTTCAAAATATTTCAAGGTAATACTGATTTCTTGTCTTCAAGCACATCTTTGGGTCAGTCTAAAGCAGGGGTGTCAAACTCGCAATGTCACATGACATGTCACAACATATTGCAACTTTTTTTCCATTGCCAGCAATGGGGTGGGTGCAGTTTCGGCATGACGCATCCGGCCCATGGTCTAAAGGTTATGCTATTCAAAGTTCATTGGAAAAGCATGCTTAAACTACTCTCTTAGACTGAAAAAAAAAATAAGATTATGAACCCAATTGCATTTTGGCATCTGTCTATTTACCTAAACAGCACTTTTGCAGGGATGAATACAGGCCCTTCAAGGACAAAGAGTGGGAAAGAGTAGTATTTTTCACAAAAATATAGTATGATGCTCAATCTGAATTGTAAGCATATTCCAGATCAGATGCCTGAGGCTTCTTTTCCTAAAAAAAAGAAAAAAGAAAAAAAAAGAATGCCTACTTTAAACTTATGGTTTGCATTATTAATTAACTAATTAACATAGTATACAACTTTTCCCCTGGAGAGAGATGACCAGCTGACTGTTGCTATGGAAGAACTTCCCCCCCAGAATTATGTCTAGAGGTGTGATGCCAGTACGCAAATATCTTTGATAAGTCACTCATCTCTCTGAGCAGTATCAGATGTGAGTTAAATTCCAGATAGTACACATTATTTGAGTTAATGGTCCCAGAACAAGCTGAAGATTCAAGTTAAAATGATTACACCATGATACTATCCATATACAGGATTTTTTTCATGTCAGTTTGCAGAAAATGTGTGATCACAAAGGACACGTACTGAAGAAAAGGGAAAAAAAAGCCCCCCAAAATAGAATGTGCCCAGTCTGCACAATAAACTTGTATCGCTCTTCCCTGTGTATTAATTTAGTGTTTTTCATACAATTTTTTTTATCTAGCACAAGGACATAGTTTAATATTCACTTTCATCTGATAGGACACATTAATTATAGTAGGTTTTGTCTATTTGCATCGTTGCCCAAATAATGCCTTTAATGAATTGGGCTCCCATGAATTCTTTCGAATCATAAATGTATGATTGACATGACATTATGACATACATTATTCCATTTTCACAAGGCTTTCGGGATTAAGGGATTTAAGGTTTTTTTTCTTAATAGATGGATCTCCTGAAAGATATATTATGCCCAGCTAAATCTGCTCTTTGAAAGTGCAAATGAAGCCATTCCTTCACACAAAGACGTGCTTGCCAGAAATTCAATACACATTCCATTTATTGGTTACAGAAAATTACATGTTTGAAGCATCAGCATCACTAAGGCACCTTTAAAAGGCAAGAGAAATACACAGAATAAAGCCATAATGTTTGTAAAACTAATTTTATTTTACTTGAGCAATAGCTAACAGTAGATGGTCACCAAAGGTTATAAAAGGGGCAGTAATTCATTAGTTTGCTATTTCCTGTGCTCACAATAGAACTGATTTTTTAGCAAATACAGACAATAAGAAAGCCTTCTCCAAAAGAAAATCATCTTCCAACTATTCTCACCTTATTTCATAAATTATTATCACTAATATATAATGTTGCAATTACCAGCAGCTGAATGAAAAGCAGCCATCTTTCTAATATGGGATGTTGAAAAAACCTGTACATTATCAGTAGTGATAATTCTAATTAAGGTTCTGCTAGGATGCCTAAATTGGAATAAAGGAACAATACTAAACTCTACACCAGATATTTTCCAGATTACTCAACTAAGTAAAGTTGGAATCTATTTTGTCAGATCTATTTCAGCTAGGTCCTATGCTACCTGAGTAGAAAAAGGAAGCCAGTATTATTTTATTTTACAAATTAAGACCAATAATCATATACATACTCTGTAAATTTGCAAACAATCTAGCGGCCAATGCATATTAATTCACAGTCATCATCCATTATTCAAAATCAACAGATAAAGCAACATCAATACTCTAAATGTAAATTTAATTAAGAATGATAAGCTTTATATACTAAGTTAAAGTCTTAAAACATTGCTTTAGGTCAAATCTGTTACCTAATTCTAACTGAATGTATGTTTTACACTGGGGTCTGTCCGAAGCTCTTCATTATCATGGCTCAGATCACAAAGTCACAGACTCTGGGACAGGTAAACTGGTGGGATTAAATTGTCTTCCAAATCAGCCATGGAAAACTGTGTTTCCTTAGATGACCAGAGCATGAATTTATTTTGTCGACATCTTTCTGACAAGTTGAACCAGGCCCAAAAACTTCAAGAAAAGAACTACAATGGAACCAATGGCTGGACCCAACCGTTGCTGAAACAGGCAAGGTTTCTTCAGCTACAAATATATTTTCTCATGAGAGGCCCTATAGAAGTCTCCACTTGAAATGTCTGCTGCGGAAAGAACATCCACACCTGCTTACAGAAGCCTGAACATTACTTGGAGCTGTCCAACTTGCTACTTTGATCACAATTACAGAAGAAAACAAGGCTAACTCTTGGCTTCTACTGGCACCAAATGAATTCTTCCTTCCATTACAGAATTTAAAAGATTCCAGTTGGGAATATGGTGGGAGTTAAAGTGCTCCATCCCCTTATATTATAACCCTAAGCCTATTCAGGCACTGTCTGCTGCCGATGTATGATGTAGGGTTTTTGGTTCATTGGTTTTACCAATAAAAGAGGATCTTTCTAGCTTAGGGTTCGAATGAGGGGTCCTTGGTGCTCTCTGATAAGCACAGATTTAACTCCAAGATTAACATCAGACCAACTATCAAAAAAGTAAACAATACCCCAATCAAGGAACTGCCAAACATGCTAACAACAAACAGCCCAACCAACACTGATATGGCAAGCCACTAGAATATAAACTGAATGCAAACCCCACTCCTTACTAGCATTGATGATGTTATCTAGTTTGGATAATGAAACGTCTGCAAGAAAACAACCAAGTTCAGAAAGTATGAAGGGCCTCTCAGTGGTTTTAAAAAGCATGCTATCTAGCCAGGAGAATGCATTCAAGAAACAAGTCCCACGCTAAATGTTGCCTATGTAGGTTCCATTGCAGTGTCTATAATCTAGCAGACTGCATGATTGCAGTAAATGGGTCCAAACCAATATGTAACATGGCGGCATCAAACCTAGAACTCTGAGCCTCTCTCCACCTGGAAGAGAACTGAAGAATGAAAAATAATGTCTTCCCACCATTTTGCTTCAATGTAACGCATTAATTTTTGTATCTAAATCCTGGAAAATGAGAGTTAGCATTATACAGACCAATGAGACATTCAGCCAGACAGGACAGAACTTGATCTATGCAGATACCATAACATAAGGTGGTTTTAATGTACTATTTTAATTGTTTGGTTTATCATAAATACAAACTGCAGTCTTCCTTGTCTCTCTGAAAAAGAATAAAATTTAATGTGAGTTTTTTTTTTATTGTGACATATTCACAAGGCAGACCTGTTCTGATTTAAATCCAACATCCGATCGAAAACACTAAAACAATTTCATTTCAAAGTATGGCTTAGCTTCCATATATTTAATGTTTCATATAGGGTATTTAGTATTATTCTAATGGAATGTAAAAGCAAAGGTAATATTTGAGTCTCTATCCTCTTGACATGCAGAGAATGCTAATTAAAATGCACTTTGAGCAATTTAAAATTGCCATGTACTAAGCTTACACAGTTCAGATCATCTCACCAGTCAGAAGAGAATTTGCATTTTTTGCTTTAAACACAATCGCATTTATAATTGCCTGTTTGCTATTAGCTTAATGTCCGTGATAATAGTTGAATTCTCCTGTTTTAGTTCTTTTGTTCTAATTTAATGGAATACCTTCCATACACTCTGGTTATTCCTGGTTAAAGGTAATAAATGGAACATAGTGACCTCTCAATTAAATCTATAAAATATGTCCAGTAAGCACTTTGGCTATTTAAATTGTGGCTAAGCTGGTTACAACTGGCTCTGGGGCTGCTTGCCATGTTGCAGGTCAGGTGCTTCTTGGCACCCCATGGCTCTGGGGCTGCAAGCAGCCCCTGAGCCACAATACAGCATGAACACCCAGCTATCCAGGAAGTCCTAGCAACATGTGAGCAAAGCCACAGATCAGAAAGATGGTGCAAAGCCCAAGCCACACTAGAAAACCCCAACAGTGTAGCACAAAGCGACAGCCATCCTAGGAAGTGCTAATAGTGTGGTGCAAAGTCACAACCCAGCAGCATGGAATGAAGCCACAGTTATTCCAGGAAGCCACAGCCAACCCAGCCCAGCCACCCTTGCCATCCTGCAGACCTAGACCCCTGACATCTTGCACTCCACCACCCTAGGTGACCTTTGTCGTTTTCTTGTTCCCACTGCTAACAAGGCCACTCTGCCCTGGCCCTTCGCAAGGCAGCAGCTTCTCCAGGTCTCCCAAGAAAACCACAGTGTGTGATCTGGGGAAAGACAGCCTCGTGTGACCAGCAGATGCCTTACAAAGGCTGAACATGCTTGGTCAGCAGCAAGAGCAAGAAGATGTCAAAAGTCAACTAGGGTGGCAAGGGCAGGGGATGCAGGGGACCAAAAAGACCTATATGGGGAGTGAGATGGGTTGAACACCCTTGCAGTGGTAAGTCTAGGTGGACTGCCAAGGGCCTGAATTTTGATCACATGACAGCAGGGGCACTGCCTCAGCCATAATTTTTAAGTCCTTTTATTCAGCACCTTTCATGTAAGTCGAAAATTCAATCACTAAACGAATGGTTGTAAGTCGAGGATTACCTATATATGGATGAGATACTGTTTACTTAATACTAGCACAAAATGCTGCATTCTCAATTTCCCCAAGTCTGTTTCCTGAACAACTCTAACTCAGTGTACTACCAATGTTGTGTGCTATTCTGACCGTGTTTCAGATACATAAACATGGTCCTACGGCTCTGGTTCATATTTTTTTTGTTTGCTTTGTTCCTTCACTGGCATTCATTTGGGTGGGAATGTAAAATGTGTTCCTCACCACAGACAGTCTCCATTTGGCAAGACAAAAAAGTAGGTTTATCAATCCATAAAGAAATATTTTTCCTTAGTGGTGCCAACTGGGAAGTTTATTGCTTGTGAAAGTGAGGATGTTTGTTTTGAATACAGTTTTACAAACAAAGTCCCAATGATATATCGATACCCCAAAGCACTTCATGAGTCAGTACGGATGCCCTACACATCCCACAAAGAAAGAAAACAAAGCTGATCCCACATTATTAGGTAGCTGTTTGATGCACATTCCTGAAACTACTGAAAACTATTTTCTGCAAAGGGATCTACCAGGTTTTCAATATTATGAATTTAAGTAAAACGTTTGCCACACTGATCTTAATCTTATAGCAAATTCACATGCCATTTCTTTTAGCTAAAGAAAGATGTGTGAGGAAGGGTGGAGAAGGAAACTTTTTCTGAATTTTAATGTCTTAATGTATTCACTGACATTTAGTAAAGTGCTTTACTACTTTGGCCTTTGTTCCTCCCTTTTCCTAGCCCCTTTTTATAATTTCAAGTGACTGGTCATCTTTTCTGTTTCTTATAGGTCAACAATGTTGCATATGAGGAGACTGTGAAGTTGTTTCCTGAACTGAAATTACCTTTTCCAATTTTCTTACTGTTAATTCTTCAAAAAAGACTTGTGGACAATATGAAGAAAAAAAAGGCTTATGTATGTGTGTGTGTGTGTGTGTATATATATGTTTCATGGGTTAACATTATTTGTGGTAAATATGGATGATTTGGAACCTAATTTAAGGGTGGGCTTTGAGATCCCTTATAAAATAAGAAATCTTTTTTTGTTCAGATCAAAGAAACATATAACCCAATAAGAGCATCTACCCAAATCTCTTTAAGTAATGCTCAAAAGGAGTACTCTCTCTTAGTTTGTTTTAACTTCTGTTACTTTGAACTATGTATGGCAATCCTATTTAGTTATGGTGGCTAGTAACTTAAAACCTAAAGAGATCAAATTATAGTTATCAAAGATTTTGACAATCACTATCACTTGAAAACCATGAACTAATTATGTATTATCTCTTGCCTTTTTAAAATCTATTTCCAATATTCTTGGATGGTTTTGATATTTAGCCTTAACATTAGTAGTTCAAATATGCCCTTGTGTTCTGCAAAGTTCTATGTGAGCCCACCAAATCAGATATTGCCTACATGTACTACCACAAGGTAGGGAAGGGAACAGTCAATGCAATGGGGTAGGTATATCAGCTCTGCTTTCTTTGGCCTCCATGGCTAAGGAACTTGGCTAACCTAATGGCTTAGCATTAAACAAATTAATAAAGTAGTCAGTAGTGCGCTAACTAATTTAGATACTGGAAAAATTATTTAGCAGCCCCGCGCTATGAAGCTTTAGGTACTGAAACACAATCTATCCCTTGATATACCATTAAGACTAACATAGCTGCTTTGTGGTAACAGGAATGGGTATATTTTCACATCCCAAAATCAGTTCAAAATAATTCATTAAATGAAACTATGATGAGTAATTTATGAAGCCACCCACCCCACTGAAAGTGGCTCTGGTCAGTGTACAACAATCAAGTAAATACTAGCTTCATGAGAACTTTTATCCTTTTGAACACTACTGCAGTCGATCAGAAAATGAACAGATAACCAAAGACTTCCCAATCTCCATTCGTTGTACAGGTGAAGAGGTCAAAGAATAAAATCATAGTGGCCCATTAAACTATCCTTGGCAAATTGCACACCTAGCAGCTGGGAGAGAACATAACAGCCCAAGGAAGGTACTCATTCTGAATATAACACTTGCTAAGTATCACCTCTTTTCTAGAAAATATTTCTCCTCACATCGTATTTTCACAAGGGACTTAAACTTTTGTTGCGGGTCTTTTGGAAGAGAAGATACTTATAATTGAGAAGATACCTATCATTTTCTTCAGGGAAAATATAAAAAATATCTCTGAAATATCAGGCACTAGTGGAACAAATACTTTGGAATAATGACATTAAAACCAGCCTTGTGTAATTAGAAAAATAACTTTAAACTGCTTTCCTCAACTGTTCTACTAGCAATAGGATTTCTCCATGTCTGCTAAGCATCAAAATCAAGGTTATCGCCAGGATCTTTGACAGTAATGTTGAATTATTCTCTTATTTTATAAGTGTCCTTAATGAAAGAGGTATATTACTATGCATGAAGATAGAATTTTCAATAAAGTTCAATGCTTTCAAATTGTATGATACCGCTAATTGTAAATCTCTATATGAGTTCACTGATTTTTATTGGAGACTTCCTGTTAATATTGTTCTTTTAGAAAGTTGTATCTTAAAAATTACAATCCATCTATTACTAGCATGTAGTTCCTAGAATCAATTCTTCTAACATTAAAAAAACATCTTAGCACACATAAATACAATTTATATGACAACATTCACAGCACAGGCAGTCTTCGATGTACAACCTGTTGTTTAATGATTATTCAAAGTTATGGCTGCCTCAGAAAGGGTGCTTTACAGTCGATAAAGCACTTCCAGTCATCATAAAACATTGCACTGCTGTCCTCCATGATCACATAAGTACATTTTGGGCATTTGGCAACCTGTTCACACTTAAAACCAGTAGTGGGATTTAGCCAGTTTGCACCAGTTCGGCAGAACCGGTAGCTAATTTTTTATTGCCCAGGCCGAGAATGGACTTCCGGAAGCGGCATCCACACAGAGAACTGATTGTTCACATGTTTGAATCCCACCACTGCTTAAAACCATTTGCCAAGCACCCTGCAGTCATGAGATTGCCATTTTCAATCTTCTCAGCTGGCCTCCCCTTAAAGTCAATGGAAAGGTTTCTGCAGTTTGGCAGAGGTGTTCTCTTCTCCACACGGAGATTTCTAGTCTTCAGAATGATCATGTTCACTAATTTTCTAGTCTTCTTAGGTCAGGAGGCTAGTCAATGCTAGTTTGAAAAGCCCCTTCTCCAAATCGTACAATTTCCAATGATCACAACAATGGGCCTGCTGGCAGAAAAAGGCAAAAGAACCAGGCATGGTGGGAAGAGACCCTGGGCCCCACTAAGCATGGTGGGACAGGGAGAGGGTCTATCCCCAGCACTCCACTTGACAATCCATGCAAATGCTTAATGACCGCAACTGGGACAAGCCGGGATTGCAGCCATGGAGCAAAGCTCAAAACTCAGTGATTAAGATTCTGTAATTTAACTCAATTAATATTGTAGTTTTAAGCATTACTTGACTTAATTATTCATTATTTCAGTTAAACATAGCGTCTAATGGGGCATTCAAATATAATACTTTTCAACAAAATAACCTGGAAGATATTTCTGGAAAGATTATATAATGAGGAGACTTTTAGGAACAATTCAGAGATGGACATGATGTCAAATTTTAATTTTCCATATGTTAAAATAAAAAGAAATCTTAAATGACTGAAGAATAGTACTGATGATATTTAATTCTGATAAAGAGTACATGATTTTGGGGTACGTGGCCTCCAGCATGCTAGGTTCAAGTTGCTCAAGTTGAACAAATCTGTTGTAAGTAAACCCAAAACCTTATAGCATTTTCACTGAATATCTAAATTTCCCAGCTGTCGCAAAAAATGTTTTGTATTTGAACCTAAGGTTAATGCTTCTTGGAAACCAAGTGGGAGAAAGCCTATTAAGTTAAATTTAAAACTATTTTAAAGTCTCCACTGCCTACAAGAAAGGGAGTAAATAAGCTATTGTGGTTTTACGCCATTAGTCTTGTGTACATGATTTACATCTATTGAAATAATTCAGCAATCACAGTTGAAAACATAAATGTCAGGGCAGGCATAATATATTTGCACCAATAAAGTAATCTGTTCTGCTTTTATACCAGCAAATAGAAAAGGAACTTGATTAGCCTTTCACAAGAAATAAATATAGATGCTCAGAAACTGAGATAATTAGATGCACATTGTATGGCTTACTTGGAGAACTTGAAAAAAAAAATCAAAACTATGCAAAATACTTTAAAACAATGAACTTTTTCCCTTGTTCTTCTCAGTTAGAACTATAGTACTTTTTAAAAATCCTTTGCTGAATTGCAGTAATTGTGATACTGGAACAGAATGTTTTGAAGATGAATACTGAAATGATTTATTTATTTGAAGAATGGTGGCTCTATTCACCACTTGAAAATCAAAAGGCAATACCTACCCAACAAAAGAAATTGTGGCAAGAATATGTGTACAATGTACCAAAAGATAACTTTTCCACTGCTCATTTTTAATGTTTTATTTTGCAATCTGTATTTTCTTTGAGAGAAGTAACAACTTAAGAAAGAAAGAAAATAGCATGTCAAGGAGGCATCTAAACAAAATATGTTTGCAAATACCTTCTCTGCCCCACTTACAGAACTTTAGACTTTTTTTCTCAAGCAAAGAAGTATTTCAAAATATGCTCTAAATTGGCCCATACTAAATAAACCAACCCTAATAAAAATTACACTATACAAATAAGAACTGCCTCATTTCTTTTTGCCATGAAATAAAATACAATTTTTATCCTTTTGTGATTTGCCCACCATTTGAAATTACCGGCGATGCTATCTACTGTTGTTTACATAAGACAATTTCCTATCTGAACAATGCAAATAAGGAATCTCATTCAACGATGCTGGTCTTTACTCCTTAAAAAATAAAGTCCTTCTATGATGGTCTACGACGGTAGAATAACGTTGAACTAGCCAGCTCTTATGTAGAAGAAGCTAGTGACTTAATATTTGCAATGGAAAAGTGAGAGAAAATTGCAGGTTATCTACTACAGAACTGGCAGGATTTTGGTTTAAGGCTTGGTTCTGCAGCCTGATTATCTCATTGCTAAAAAGAACCTGTATACAGATAGTCCTTGACTTACAACCACAACTGAGCCCCCAATTTCCATTGCTAAGGACGACGGTTGTTAAGTGAGTTTTGCTCCATGTTACAAACTTTCTTGCGGTGGTTGTTAAATGAATTACTGCAGTTGTTAAGTTTGTAACACAATTGAATCTGGCTTCCCCATTGACATTGCTTGCCAGGAGGTCACAAAAGGGGATCATGTGACCCCGGGACACTGCTACTGACATAAATATATGCCATTGCCAAGCATTTGATTTTTGATCGTGTGATCACAGGAATTCCGCAGTGTTTGTAAGGATGTAGAAAATGGTCACATGTCACTTTTTTCAGTGGCGTAACTTCAAACGGCTGAATGTCTGTAAGTTGAGCACTATCTGTAGTGACATGTGTTGTCATGTTCTGGTCTCCTCCATCTATAGATTGTTGCTTTTACAACCCAACCACCTTCTGAAACTTTCTCCTGTAACCCTGCCAACTAAAGAAAGGAAGAGGAATTGCAAAAATTCGTTTCTCTATTTGGAACCAGGCCAACTGCAATACAATGTTCTGAAGAAAAGAAACAAAATTAAAAGTAAGCCAGAGTTCATACTTAAAGTGAAAAGTTCCATAAACATATAAATACGTAAAGCAAGTTTCCAGTAACTTGACTTGTTGTTGTTTTTTTGGACTGTGGAAATCATGGTCCTGGGTAAAAACAATTGGTGCAACAGTGTTATGAGACAAATCCTTTATAGGTAGTCCTCGACATACAACCACAATTGAGCCCAAAATTTCTGTTGTTAAGTGAGACATGTATTAAGTGACCTTTGCCGCATTTTACAATCTTTCTTGCCACAGTTGTTCAGTGAATCACTGCAGTTGTTAAGTTAGTAATCTGGTTGTTAAGTGAATCTGGCTTGCCCATTGACTTTGCCTGTCAGAAGGTCGCAAAAGGGGGTCACATGATCTTGGGACACATCGACAGTTGTAAGTCTGAAGCAGTTGCCAATTATCTGGATTTTGATCACATGATCGTGGGGATGCTGCAAAGGTTGTAACTATGAAAAATGGTCATATGTGGCTTCCGGTTCCTGATCGCGGCAGACGCAGTCGCACGGAGAGCCTCGTCTCTCCATCTGCCGGTAGATCCTTAATCGGGTCGAAAAGTCGCCCCCCACCTGAGCAGGGGGTTGGACTCGATGACCTCCAAGGTCCCTTCCAACTTTATTATTATTATTATTATTATTATTATTATTATTATTATTATTATTATTATTATTATTATTATTATTATTATATTAAGTTATGACGGCGCTGAACAAATAGTTGCTACGAACGATCCTTGAGTTTTGGCCATTCAAGCGACCGTGAAGTCTCATGATCAAATTGCCTATCTCCACCAATCTGTACCCATTTTGCTGCCCTACACTCCACCACCTACCCCTGCCAGCACCGTCCCTAGCTGACCTTGGCTGTCTACTTCTCCTGTTGGTAGCCCAAGATGCATGTGCTAGGCAAGGGCACAGCCCTAGGATGTACGTAGCAAGCACACCGGTATGGCGGAGCCCACTTTGCTGAAGGTAGCTCACTGAGCCTGGCCAGGGAAGAATCAGCAGGACAGAGTTGGCAGAGGAGACAGGGCACCAGTGAGACCACGGGAGCCCTGCCTTCTGCTGCCAATCTGAGCAGCAATACCCCACAGACAGTGGGAGCGCACAGCTTATTGGGCTGATGATATGCACTTTATCGCTGGGCAAGAGAGGAAAGGCAGCAGTGGTGGCTCCTCAGGTGAAAGCAGCAAGTGTGTGTGGGGGAAGTGCTGTTCGGGGTGTTGGCAGGACTGGAGGAAGAGGAGGGACAAGGTCTTCCCAGAGGCACAGCACAACACTCTGCACTTCACATTGGAAGCTACTGGCTCTTTGCTAGGCCTTGCAGGAGGAAGGCTTGGCTAAGTGAGCGGAGTTTCTTTTCCCACTGGGCTCGCCTCCACCATCCCTCTATTTACTCAGCCCAGCCTTCCTCCCGCAAGGCCTCTCAAACAGCCCTCAGTGTTATACATTTATAACACTGAATGCATATATTCCCTTTAGTATTTTGGTGTTTCCATACAAATCTCTGAAATCCTTCTTCCTGCGTTCAGTTTCATCCTAATAATTCAATTTTAATTCCATTCATTCTACGAGAAGCTCATTTAGCCTCTTCACCTCTACAAAATATTTTCTTTCCATCGAAATCATTTTTATATTTTATAGTAGAGCTTTCATCTTAATTGCTCGTTCTCTTTGATATGGTCTTCGCAGGTATCTTTTTCTCTACACATACATTATAGAATAACTTCCTCTCAGCCTCATTGTAATCATTCTCTTATGTGCATTTTTTTCTTGTAATATCTTTTCATTTCATTATTCCATCAAGCCTCCTTTATCATACTTCTGTTATTGTAATTCTGAGACATTTCGTAACATAATTATTTTCATTGTATTCCGAACAACTTCTACATCCTTTCCATTCCTCATTTTGTTGGAAGATTAATCTATTTTCTAATACTCTTGTCATACAGGACTTGCAGTTCCTCTTGTTGCAGTCATTCCATTTTCACTACAATTTCTGTTATATCTTCCCTTTTTTCCGTATTCATTTTCCTCCACAAACTTAGTAGAATAACACCACCACCACCACCACCGGATTAAATTACATTTAGAATTCTGAACATTTTCCTCCCAAACTCCCATCTTCCATCAACAATGTCTATGGGAATGTAGTTTGAATCTATTATTAGTCTATAGAGTCATATTTTATTTGGACCCATAACAAGCTGGATGAACCCCAATTCATATTTTCTGACATAAATTTTAGTCCTTTCATGCATACGGAGTCTTACGCTCTTGTTTTCCTGCATGTGTTCATCTTCTCTTCTTTACTTCCTCTTTTACCGCTATGAGTGTCGAGGGAAGCATGTATGGCTCAACTCCACAAAATTAGGCAACCTTCCCTTAGACCAGGGGTAGGCAACCTTGGCTCTTTTATGACTCATGGACTTCAACTCTGGAAGTTGAGCAGGCATCTGTTTTTCTTTTATTAATATTATTTCTTTATTCACACTCTTTACCATGTATTCCTCTTGCATTCTAAATTATAATCTCTCACATATTTATCTCTACCACCCACCATGCCTTTGGTCAGTAATGGCTTTTATGCAATATCTTTTAGCTTTGGTCAGTAATGGCTTTCACATAATATGTTTTAGCTTTGGTCAGTAATGGCTTTCATGTAATATCTTTTAGCTTTGGTCAGTAATGGCTTTCACATAATATGTTTTAGCTTTGGACAGTAATGGCTTTCACGTAATATGTTTTAGAATATAGAGAAGATTAAGAATCAGTTACCAACTCCAGCAATATGTATGCTAACATCTCTTGCTAGTGCTAAGAAGTTCAGGTCAGCTGGGCACATTTGATCAATTTGCCACAAACACAATGAAATCCCAGAGCTGGGATCTCTAATTTTAGAATATTTTGCAAGCCAACATACTGCTGCCCACATCTTATCAAAACAGAAATGCAGTGCCCATAATCAGAATTAATATTAGTTTCGTGTGGGTAATCTACAGTTAAATTTACAGTCTAAGACTGGTGGAATCACTTAGTGATTCAAGTCCTAACCAAGGATCTAAGAATGATTAACGCAGCCTCTAAGAATATAGATAGTTCCAAGCAGGGTAGTTTGTACAATTAGGGTGTTCAGGTCTGATAAATTCAGTATTTCCAGATATCAAGGAAGTCCTTTAGATATTGGTCTGAGGGTTCCAATCAAGATTGATATAACAACTTATTTTTTTCCATAAATATTTAACTTCAATCTGCAAGTCCTGGTATTTCATAATTTTTTCCAATTGTTTTTCGTCAGTCCTATCATCCTCTCATACCCGGAATAGCAACATCATTGAACTGTTCTATCAAGCGTGTATGAACAAGATGCCTGCCTATTTGGATCTTAAAGTCCCATAGGATCTTAGCCCACTCGTTTTCCAAAACCTTCTCAACTTGATGGTCCCAGTAGTTTTTATGACATTCAGATTCAAACTTCTGGCAAAGTTTCCAAAGAATAATTCTGACAACTCAGTCATGTCCCTGCTTGTAGTCAGTTTATACAATTTTGCTGCAGTCGTTGATCAAATGGTCAATTGTTTCATTCTTTTTACAACAAAGGTGACATTTGCTGTTGCTTGTAACATGTTTGCCTTCGTGCAATTGGTTGGAAAAGCTTTTTCTTGAGCCATTAAATAAAGTCTTCAGTTTCTTTCTTTAATACTCATGATCTTCCATGTGTTTTTGCTTATCAGCTTTTCCTTCTATATCCTCCAGATATTGATCATGCATTGGTTTGTTCTTCCAATTAGCAAATTGGTTTTCAATTGTTTACTTTTTATATTCAGCCTTCATCTTTGTTGTGAAAGTCAGGAGCTTTCCTTTGATTGACTTTCTTCAGCAAGGATTGTTGGCTTGTCTAACATCCCACATATACCACCATTTTGGATTTTTATGCTTTTAAAATGAACATTGAAATATTTGGGGGGAACTAAGAAGTTTTGAATGACATTAAAACATGAGAATACTGAAGTTCTAATCAAATCTCATACAGGTCTCTAAAAATACATTCCTGAAGTATCAACTTTCTAAGTAGAAAAATATCCTTCAAGAGCTTCCAGTGTGTTCTCCACACATTGGGAATGAGACAAGAATGATAAAGAGAAGGCTTTTAAGCCTGTAAACATTCTGACTATGGAATATTTTATCCCAGAAAGCTCTAGAAATAAATTCTATTTTATTTTCAATCCCCTACTGAATATATTATTTATCAAAACTCTTTAGAATCTATTTTAATGTTGATTTAAAGCCTAGCAGTCCTTAGCTCTGTTTTTAAACTGTTTTACTGATTTTATGCAAGCTGTTTTAGAGAAATTGTCTAGTGGAAAGCAGGATGTTAATATCTACATTAAAAAAAATCAATTTAAATATTGTATAATCTTTGACCAGGCCTAAAAAGATCCAATAAGCAGTCCCACGTACAAGAGCATATTAAGTCTGTGTTTCACAAATGGCTTGCCCTCACCCCAGTGGCAGAAAAGTATTTCCTTTATTAAACGTACATTCTGCCTTTCCTGAAGAAACTCAAGACAGTAAACATTGCATTTTTTCCAACTGCATTTCCCTCTTCCCCATGAGGTAAAATAGGTTGTGACTAGCCCAGAGGTCTTCAGTTTGCATTCCTGTGGGTGGATTTAAAGCTACCTCTCTCTACTCCTTGCCCTATATCTTACCACTAACCAATAATGGGAACACATAATAATAAGATGGTTTGAAAAAAGCAAAATACTCTTCCCCCAAAGAAGGAAAAATAAATATGCCCCCGTTCATATATGACGAACAGACATACTCATATCATCCTCCTCTTCATCCCTTGTTGAAGAACCATATTATCTAATAATGATCAAAAATGAAAGAATCTAGCAGCTCCATTTAAATCTAAAAGATTTTATGATAAGCCCCTACGCTTCATAAGCTTCCCCTCTTTTCATCAAATGTACAGCCTGGCTTAAATGATGTAGGACTTAAATACCCAGGGATGGAGAAAGAGAGCATTTATATGTGAGCCAGATTACAAGTACTTTATCAATTTACAATTGTAATGGGTTAAACACTCCACTGAGATTGCCTGAAACTTACAGATGTATGAGCTTACCTTCTTCAAGCTCAATTGTGTTGACACGGAAATGTGTTGTTGTTGTTGTTACTCTAAAACTGCTATTTTGACATTTGTAATGGAATGTCCTGGGAAGTTAAAATGTTCTGCATGTCTCTCTTTTTGAGTCCTAGTGTCAAATTTGGCTCCATTAAAGCTTTTGCAAAAGTGTGGCCTATTTGTTCACTATAAGATCCAGAAGAATTGGCAGATAGTCCATTAAAGCAAGATCATGGAAAGACACCTATCGATTTGGGTGTAAAGTTGATGCTGTTGGTGTAAATGAGAGATAAACTTGACATCTGAATTCATTCCAGGGTCTGGTCCTCACTTCTTCTGGTTCTTGCTGTTCCCATCTCCTCTGCACAAAATATTGAGTAGCCCCCAATTGTCAGATCTCTCCCAGTTCTAGCCTACAGTAGCTTTTTATATTCCTGTCCAGAATCTTCAGTACATTCCTATCCTACGCAAAATGTACTATTATTGCTTTATGGATATTACAGAAGAATTTCTTATATTACATAAACTAGCCTTCCTCATTCTAGGAACCCTTCAGATGTTTGGAGTCAACTTCAAGCATTTCAGGTCTATATTCTTGGGAACTGTTATAATTTATGTTTAGAAAGTTGAAGATGTTCAGGTTAGGGAAACTGAAATATACAAAATGGAAAAGTAAATTTTGATCAATATGCATGGTTTTATTTCTCCATTTTCTCAGTTAATGGCCCAGAATCAGAAACTACATCTTAAAAAACATGGATCAGAACTAGGCACGGATTTATTTTAATCGCTTATTTTTTAACAACACACAATGGCTTGATTCAATCTGAGCTACAGAGCAAATTAATAAAGTCTGATGTCTGGGTTTACATATTATGCTAAGTGGCTTAACGAACCATTTTAGGATTGGTGCATTATGCATTATGGAATCATACAATAGAGCAATCCAATAAATCAAATTTATCTTCTGAATTCAAACAAACAGTGGCACTTAAGATAATTTAATAACTATCAATTTTTCAAATCTATATCACAAATAACTTATTCTGGGATCTATTCTGGTGTTCCCATCTAAACCACCTAAAACTGTGAAGGGCTGTCTAATGTAAAGATGCCAAAGTAACACCTATCATCCAAAGCTCTGAAAAGATATCTGAAAACTGAGCTCTTATCTTACACTTAGAATCTTAATTTTTCTAATTCTTTGCCTAAAGCAACAAAACTTTAAACCAACATTAGTGTCCAGCAGTAATGTTTCATTGTATCTATCTCTGATCAGACTTTCCAGGCAACCAATAATGAGTCTTCTGCTAGTAATTAGCTATGGCATTGTGGAACAACAAAATATTTGCATAGCCAATGTCATTATCATAGAAGCTAAACTCGCCAGAGGCAAGAGATAAGCTATTATAAAATCATAAACCTAAAGAAAAAGTCATTAAATTAGAGGGAAGAAATAAATAATTGGACATGAGCTACCAAGAGAAGCAGTTGCTGAACATATAACAGCTTATTATAACACAGATTAACTTTTAGAATAACAGTATAGTAACAACATTTTAAAGGCTTTCTTGTGCCGGTAAATAGTTCCTATCATGTACTTTATTAGCTCGGCTCTACCCACATCAGCTATAGCAATAGAATTGAGCATTGCCCTCCCTAAAGCTGTAGTTCTGTTAAAATAATAAAAAACTTGGGGAATTATTTCCAAATCAATATGTAAATTAATTGATACTGCAAACCAACTTTTTTTCACCCAACTGTGAATAAGAATCCTATCCCAACATCAGAACTAAACTGTATTTTCCTTTCCCCACTTTAACTGAATACTGAATGCTTTACTGAAAGCAGTATTACAATTGCGCCTGAATTGTCACAAATGAAATATTTATTATGACTTGTTTATTCACTGTCACAGCCTCAGAAAAGTAGGCTTTTAACTCAAACCTCCTCCCACATTGCTCTCACACCATCTAATTTTTGCAAAAGCGCCTTTTAAGCAACTATAAATTGTATCTAAGATAAAGCAAACAATTACCTTTCCTCCCCTCCCTTTTGATGGCTATGGACAAGCCAGACATTTATTTTTTCTTGCTGTGATGCGGCTGGTAAGGTGAAAGGGTAGGATAATATGGACAGGTAGCGGTAAATACAATAAGGAACTTTACTTCCAATTTTTTTCCAGTTCTATTACGTGCTCAATCAAATTACTTTTCTTATTGATCTTTCCATCAACTGGGGAAAGCTAGGCTTCAACCTATACATCAGCCGTGGTGATTTCAAGCCTATATTTGCACTCTATTTTATTCTAAATCAAATGCTATGGGAACTTTTCAAAATGCTGAGCACTTCAAGTGATAAACTGCATTGGTGAAATCCAATCATGAGAAAGGGAGAAACTACCAACTTTATTTCTGGAATTGTCTGAAAATAACTTCTTTCAGCCAAAAGACTTTTAAAAATGAATTCTTCATTGATTTACTGTTTTCATTCTGTTGCTGGTGTCCCCCACTCTTGCTTTGTGATCAAACTGAGTTACTGACTTTTCTTCATCAATCACCAAAGAGCTAGAAGGAACCTTGGAGGTCTTCTAGTCCAGGTCCCTGCTCAAGCAGGAGATCCTATATCATTTCAGACAAGTGACTATCCAATCTCTTCTTTAAAACCTTCAGTGATGAAGCACCCACAACTTCCGATGGCAAGCTGTTCCACTGGTTAATTGTCCTCACTGTTAGGAAGTTTATCCTTAATTCCAGCTTGCTTCTCTCCTTGATTAGTTTCCATCGTTTCTTGTCCTGCCCTCTTATTCTCACAATCTTTGAGATCTGTTGAAAATAAAATATTAAAAGGCACCACTGCTTCTACTAATGCTAAAAATTATGGATGTATTTAAAAGGCACAGGTGCCCCATAGGTTTTTTTATTGTTATTTCCAAGAGCTGCTGCTGGAGTTTGGTTGTAATAAAGATATCTGTCTATTTTCAAGAACTTAATGCAGAAAAGGACAATGGTTATACATATCACACATTTTCTTGTTTTTCAGCTGTAAAAGCCTTCCTAATTTGTTTGGCTCCTTGTTCCTTTCAGACTGCCGAAGGGGAAAAAAAAAAAGAATCTATCTTCTCACTAAAGGCTGAAAGTTCCATTACGACAGCAACAAGGTCCCTTACCTCCCAAAAGTTAATAATGTCTTCACCCAGCTTCTTTGTACTTGCTTGGCAATAGGAAAAAAAGAGCTTCTACAAACATTTTTCACCATGGTCATAAAAGGCATTGACAGGGACAAGAACTCCAAGGAACCATGATTCGTAAGATCGAATCCCCATCGTTAATCAGGACCTCACACTGTTTAGCTCAAGGGCAGTAAATATTGGAGTAACAGCATGGGAACCAAGAAAGAAATGGGAGATACATCTACCCATTCTTTATAATGGAACACAATATGTTTCTGAAGGACTTTTCCATTTCCCTTATTTCTGTCTCCGTACAACTGGCTCGGCTTACCACACAAAACAAGGCTCATTCTGGTGCTCTTCAAATTAGCAGTCGTTCAGAACAGCTTTAAAGGTCAGCAAAAGCAGGGCATTTACCTCAGAGGGTCCAGTTTCGTGAATCAAAAAGGTACAGCTTTGTTTCTGGATCCTTAACAACTTCAAAAACACTGTGACATATAAATCACGATCGAATTTATCCTTGCATATCATCACCAGCCACATTAGGTTCTGCAAGCATGCTGGCTCCGAGCCAGAGATTCTGAAGTGCAGTTACAAGCTGCAGGAATGCTGATAAGTGCAAGAAGGACCTTCCCTGCTAAACAAATCATGGAAACTGTCAGCTTTGACACTGCCTGGTCCTTATTAGAAGGGAGGAGATGGTCTCATCTCTCCAAATAGGCATCTTCCTGCATTATCAGAATTCAGCACGTGGAAAATGGTCCTTTCTGCATGTGTATGTGCATGGGTATAATATATGTGTATTTATTCCATGACAAAGCACTCGAAGATTTATTGATTTATTTAGCAAACGTGCTATATATAGCCACCCATCTCACAAAAGAGTGACTCTGTCTGACTTGCAAACGCAGTAAGGATTTAAAAAAAAAATCCAACTACTAAAAAAGATCAGACATGAATAACACAAATAAAAAGATAAAAGAATAAAAACATAAAAGAACCCCAAGATAGCGAGAAGGACAACTAACAATTTAGGCCTGATTCAACCACTTTGCAAGCCTGCCATGGGATCCCCAGGGTTGATGGAAGAACCACATTTCCAAGGCTTTCCTGAAGGCTGGGTTCAGTGGGAATGAGGTTACACACAGAGCTGGCTAAAGCAGAAAAGCCATGTTTCCTGGGTCCCACCCGATGGAGCTCCCTAGCAGTGATCCAGAGCATGCCTCTTCTGCTGGACCTGATGGGATGGGTAGATGTAGCTGTAAAGAAGTAGCCCCTCACATAACCTGATCCCATGTCATGGAGAGCTTTAAAGGTCAAAACCAGCATCTTGACTTGCACCCAGAAGCCAACTAGCAGCCAATGCAGCTCATGGAGCAGAGATGTACTATGTGCCATCCTATAGGTATATGTAATTGTTCACAGTCTATATGTGTTTGTGTATGTTTTGCATATATGGAAACTAGTCAAGGAGAGAAGCAACCTGGAACTGAGGAGAAACTTCCTGACAGTTAGAACAATTAACCAGTGGAACAACCTGCCTCCAGAAGCGGTGAATGCTCCAACACTGGAAGTTTTTAAGAAGAGACTGGACAGCCACATGTCCGAAATGGTATAGAGTTTCCTGCCTGACCAGGGGGTTGGACTTGATGACCTCCAAGGTCCCTTCCAACTTTATTATTATTATTAAATATATATTGCATATGTGTGTACACATACACATACACGCACACATACAAAGAAACAAAAATTTCAAACTTCCTCAGTGTCAAAGGTCGTTATACTAGTTCCTTCACGCCATGCATCCAACTGGCAATCCCTTCAGTGCCAAATAATTCTGGATTCATATTGTCTACAACAGGCTACTCTTGCAAAACAACTCAACAACTGCTTATATATGTCAAATATACAGCACATTTGGTAAGCGACATATGCACACAAACAATGTCCATCAGATGGTTTGAGAAGAGCTGCTTTGCTGTATTGTGCTCTAAAGACAACTCAATAATTAAAGTGGATTTTAGCCATACAGTACAAAGCACACATATACTGGATTCATAAATTCTGCAATACTTATTGTAAATTTTATATCACTTGATACTTGCGAGTAGCTTAATGTAAGTGTTTTTATTGGTATGTTTGGTTTTAAACTGCCATATTTGTTTCGTGTTTTTAATTGTCTCTCTGATACTGTAACACATCCAGAGTCATCTGGATTGGGTGGCTATATTAAATTTCTTTAAATAAATAATGTCATGTTAATACCTAAGTTACTAATCACCCATTTTCTTTGAACTGAAAGAAATATTATATCACAAAGTAACCTAGATTAGACAATATCAAGAAGAACTTTTTCCTTAAGATAAGAAATTGGCTAACTCAAGAATCTGAGAAAAGAACAAGTTAATATTATTATTATGGTTGGTCACACAGTCAGGTGTTGTTTAGACTGGATTTGACATTTTTATGCACCTATTCCCAAGGACATGGGATAGGCAGATGTTGTTTGAATTGTTACTACTAATAATAAAAATAAAAGGCCTTTCTACCAATGGTATTGTAGGATGTAAAATGAAGGTTATTTATTTAGCGTATGGCTTCTAAAATCATGAAATCACCGATATACAAATTTAGTTTAAATAAAGCATCAGTAAATATATGTATGTATCTATGCATAAGATAATGTGGACAATACAGTATAGGAGATAATATATTAAATTAAGACAAACCCATAATAAAATCACCATAACATGGAGCCATAGAATTGCAACTGGTTAGATGTTATAATTTGATATCTAAGGAAGCTAACTATATAACTGCTTCTGGTGTGGCTGTAGTGAGATCATCCTAGAAGTCTTGAAATTTCCTGATGGGATATTTTTGAACTATATGAGTTATCGTTTGTTCCAGTGCACCACAAACATATAGTGAATGAACGTGAATGGGCAGAAATCTCAGTTGTGATCTATAATGTTAATGGCATGTTTATCTTCTTTTTGAAAACAACTTGGCATATATTTTCAGCTAATGGAAGCTTGTAGAAGTCCTTGGGGAAAAAATCAATGTATTGGAACAGTGAATGACCAGCTGATGAGAAAAAAACAAGGATTTGTTAGTTCAAAGTAAGGCAGTACAAACTGACAATGGTAAAAGCTTCCACAAAGAAGTCCGATGAATGGGAGTAACAACTAGAATCCAGAACAACAGAAGTTATTCTTCACTGCTGAAAGTCAGAAATAGTTTCCAGACCTCTCTGAATGAAAGGGGAAGAAAAAGAAGCACTGCAGAATGGGAGAGGAGATGGTCGATCCCTAAAAAAAACAGAGCAAATGTATTTGTGTCATAAAACAGACAAAGAGAAGAGTTACTCATTTCTAGGAAGAATCTCATCCATGTCCATCAGCTCTTGAAGTGTGCTATATATCAGAAGCAAGGTTCAGAGACATGAGAATTTCCAAGTCCACTGACAATTATCCCTTGCAACCAGGACACCTACAGGACAAATAATACTGCAAAGGCCAGTTACCCACATGTTAAAATCAGAAGACTTAAGACACTGAGATACCAAGTGATATTTTTATCCATCCCTCCAGTCCATGGGGAAAAAAATTAAAAAGTTAAAATATAATGACTGATTGTATAAATGATGAAGATAGGAGAGATGTGGATTATGGGACTGTGGCCTGCGTTATTTAGATGATGCACTGATGGCTTTTATGTATATGAAAGACCAAATAGGATGGCTCTTATGACTACAATGCATCTATTAAAGCATACTGTTTATTCAAAACGAACTATGCAGCAAAAAAACTAGAGGAGTTGCCCAACATATTAAAAGCATCAATGCTTGCTCAGAAATCCAAATGAAATAATGTTGCAATGTCATAAAGTATTTGAGTTAAAACAAATGGAGTAACAAATAAAAGAAGGGCTGCTATCATCTGCTCAACCAAGGGAAATATGTTAATAATGCCTTTCAGAAATAAACTGCAGATTTTCCAAAGAAGCATGAAATCATAGTGATGGAAGACTTTAATTATTTCAACATCTGTTGGGAGATAAATTCTGCCAAACATGGTACTTCCAGGAAATCCTTGAGTTGCCTTGCTGACAGCTTTCTTCAAGGCAGCTATATTTGATAGTTGATACAAATCAATAGGAAATCCTTAGTTGAATAGGTGGAAGTAGGAGAAACACTGGAGCAAAGTTACCATGCGTTTCTGAAGCTCTTTATTTTATGGGAAACTTAAAACTAAGCATAGTCATTAAATCTGCTTCTTAGATCTCAAAAAAGTGGGTTTAATGAACCCAGAATGGTAAGAATTAGGATCATATGCAAAAAAAGCTAAAGGGTGAAGGAACTTAAGTGCAAATAATTCTAATGACAGGGAAAAATAAAGAAAAATGCCAGTGACTAAAATGAAAGTCTTTATGGAAACAAACAAACAAAAAAGAATATAGGAAATGAAAAGATCACAAAGGAAAAATATGAGCAAGTAGACCAAAACTGTAGAAATGATGTCAGCAAGGTGAAGAATGAATTCAAGAATATATTTTTAGGAATAAGTATAAGAAAAAAAAAGAGAATATATTCAAATTAAAATGAAAGAAAAAAACAGTAGATCAAATGTTGAATCATAATGGCAAAATGATTTATTAACAAGTAATAAAATCCAAAACCATTTAAATCATATTCTGATGTAATCTTTTCCATCAAAAACAATGGAAGGGTAGAACTGAAGTTTGATAGTACTATGGTCAGGGAATTTATCTTTTCTTCAGAACTAAACAAATTTCATCCTAGGGTTCTAAAGGAACTAGCTGTCCAAATCATATGGATTGTCTTTGAAAAGTCCTAAAGAAGTGGCCCCCCAACCTTTTGAGCACCAGGGACCAGTTCCAAGGAGAGAGGGGGTGGTGGTTTTGTGTGCTTCCTGCATCCCATGGATGGAGCTTCACTTGTTTGCATGGACCGGTTTCTGGCGTGTCGCAGAACAGTGCTGGTCCACGGACCTGGGGTTGGGAACCCCTGTCTTAGAAAACTGTTGAAAAGCCAAATGACTAAAGGTGAGAGCAAAAAAGAAATAAAAAGAAAATCTAGCAGACGGCAGAGCATCAATCTGCTGTCAATACTGTGAAGATTCTAGAGTAAAGAGATCAGCTGCTAAGGTAACAAAATACAGATACAGTTCTTTAAGCA
Source organism: Azemiops feae (assembly GCA_023970755.1). Classification (NCBI taxonomy): domain Eukaryota; kingdom Metazoa; phylum Chordata; class Lepidosauria; order Squamata; family Viperidae; genus Azemiops; species Azemiops feae. The sequence goes on along the minus strand of JALGBA010000392.1, from coordinate 127,489 downwards.
TGTATCAAATTGTTAAAGGAATAATATTTAATTTCTGGTTGATGTTGCGTTTCCTTTTCCATGTATGTACATGTTTATAAATCTAGAGCCATAGAAAGGGGGAAATTAAAACATAACCTTTCACTATTCAAAGGCTGGTTTGAAAGTGTAGGGAAACAGTGTGATGGCTTAAAGAAAATAATTTGCTATATTCAAAGATACTGTATACTTTATTCTACACAAGAATTAGAAAAAAGCATCCAAGTTAATTTATTTGGAGAGTGGTTACTTACTGAGGGCCATTCTGGGCAACGGAAGTATAGGTGGTCCTCAATTTATGACTGTAAATGAACCTGGAATTATGGTCATAACTTGTTCTGATTGTTAAATGAGTCAACATGTGACCATGCCCGATTTTACAACCTTTTTTTGTGACGACTGTTAAGTGAACACACTGGAAGTAAAGCAAATGTGGAACATGGTGCTCATTATGTGAACCCACTTATCTGCAAAGGGTGTTTTTTGCCAGAAAATGGAATACTGGGTTCCAGCAAAACAACATCGTAAATCACAGTCTGGTGATCATGGGAGGCTGCAAATGGTTGTAAATGCAGGCAGCTTACCAAGCACCCAAAATGAGGTCATGTGACCATAGGGTGAGATGGAGGTGGGGAATAAGCCATCAGAACTTTGAATCTGGGTGGCAAATACCTTTTTTGGAGTCTTCAAACCATCACTAAGCTACCAGTCGTTAAGTCAAGGGCTACCTGTAATTCATGCTTATAAATGTTCACCCTAGGTTGTGCAAATATACATGTGTACAAATATCTGAGTATTTATTAAGAAAGGAGTTAGGAAATATATTAGATTTCTACAGGCTGTGCAGTAGGGACTTGGATCGCTACTTAGTCACACGTTCACAAGCTGCTTTTGTAGCATTAAGTGATTTCATATTACCACATCATTCCTATTTTATAATTTTATTTATCAAATTTAGAAACCACCCATCTCCCACACAGAGGGGGTATACGGCTAAAAGGACTGTCAGAGCAGAGGAAAAGCCTTCTAGAAATGAAGTGATTCCCTTAATATGGACCAATGACAGAACAGCCAAGAGTGACTTATATATAACATAATCAGCTCTTTTCTTACATGAGGCATAAGACAACTTCATTCAGAACTCTGATGAGAAATAGACATTTATGATTCTAAACTATTTTAGAATCCCTTGAGTTTAATCTGTCAGTCAACCTATATAGATTGAGGTTTTACTGCCAACACTAATTATCAATTCATTCAAGCATAAAATATATCATGATTGGACATATTTACCAGAGAAAAATCTGTTTCCACTGGGATATAATTTGAAATTTATACTGATGACTTTGTCTCTCTCCATCAAATAAAATGTTTCTATTTTAAATATTTACAACTTATGTGGATAATGTATTCTACTTTTCAGGGGGGAAAAACAACCTTTCTGATGTCCAGTGATATTGAGTAACTTGACCTAAAGGCATTAATTAATTAAAAAATCTCTAAAGGGTGAAGGCAATACTACCTATATATATATTATGTTTTTGTTCTAGAAGCTCAAAACAATATACACACTAAGTTCCTTTATTATTTGTCAAAATAAACCTATAAATTAAATTGTATTGAGAGAATAACTGGCCTGAAGTCACCCAGTGAGCTACTATAACTGTGTAGGAATGTCAATTTGGCCTCCCCCAATCCAGTCCAGGATCTTAATGACAACACTCAGATTAAATTTCACAATGTTTATTTCTATACTGTTTATACTCCTTTAATCTTTCCTGACCGTAGCCAAAATTAATCACTTCTGTTTCATCGTAACAGTCTACCATGAAGAATTTAGATAATTCTCTAACCTGATGCCCTTCAAAGTTCTTGGGATACATAGAACGTGGAAGTGAAAATACAAAGGAATGTTTCTTTAGACTGACAGACTGAACATTATCCAATGAAGATCATCTTTTGTGGTAAAGTTTTGGGTTTCATGCCTAAACTTTGGATCATAAACAAAAAACAGAGAATCCTTGGAGGTTAGGAGGAAGCATGTGGCCTTTCACAAAGCAATAATAACTAAACTATTATTATTTATCTCCATACAAGGTTCCTTTGAGCAGCTTACAGTTATACCAACTGATATCTTTAATGCTGCTGACTATATATTGATTAAACCACAAACAAACTATTTAGTCTAACAGCCATAGAGACTGAGCTAGCTTAGGCCCAATGTTCCTTGTTATGGGTTCTCAAATCCTGTTTTGAAGCAGGCTTACAGCAGTAATGTTGATAACCACTGGAGCTTCATTAAACACCTGGAGATAGGAGTACTATTAAAGTACAAACTAGTTTCTGACAAGATCTTGTGTTCCTGAAAAAATTCAAAAGTCAGGCATTGAAGGACAGCAGGTGGCTTATGAGTAAAGAAATGGGCTAGCATTCTGGATTTGTTTATCAGTTCGGACAGTTCTATAATCTGATTAGCATCAAATTATTGTTTTAATTATTATCGCAGCTTTCCCAGCACAGCATGGGCACCCATTAATTGGAAGAGCTAAAATTGTGTGTCTGTGTGTATAAAAGTTATCCTGTCTAGAATACAGCTGTTTTTATAACTGATAATTGTTTCTGATAACTATACCCCAATTGGAGTTCTGTATATGACTCTGCTATGCACCGTAATATAATAAAGGCAGCTTACTGAAGTTTATGATTATAGGAGTATGAATCAGCAAGTACAATCAGTTGATAGCAATCAATCTGGTAGAATCTTTCTCTTTTATCTTTAAAGTCAATCTATCCATTTCTGCACACTCTAAAATTTTAATTAGTTCTTCTTCAGTTGGTAAGTTTTCATTTTTCCAATATTGGGTAAATACAATTCTTGCTGCAGTTAGTACATGTAAAATTAAATATATACAGTCTTTCTCATAATTTGCTCCTTTTATTCCTAACAAAAATAATTCTGGCTTAAAATATATTTGTTTTTTAGTCATTTTCTCCAACCATAAGTGTATTTTTGACTAAACTTTTTTAGCTTTAGGGCATGTCCACCAGATATGGTAATAGGTACCTGGCTTTTGTTTGCATTTCCAACACTTGTTTGAAATATTTTTAAACATTTTCACTAATCTCACTGGTGTTAAATGCCATCTGTAAAACATTTTATATACGTTTTCTTTATATGCCACTGCTTTCGTTAATTTAACATTTCTTTCCCATAACCTTTGCCAGTTTTCAAATTCTATATTATGTCCAAAGTTCTTTGTCAGAACCATTTCTGATTTATTGTAGCCCAAATATCTATGCCTTCCTATATACACATATATATAAAATTAAATATGTAATGTGATCAGCATAATTAAATGTAAATGACAGGTCAAGTTAAAAATAGAATGACATCCTTGAATTGTGTCTTTGAATATTAAAAAGCAACTGTGGCTCTTTTGGTCCATGAAGGGAAAAAAAATAGTTTGATGAACTCTTCAGAAGTGATGATGTTGCAAAACAGGAAATATGAAAGGAGCAAGATTTCTATTTTAACTTATTTTTAATTGCAGCAAGGAAACATAAACATGAAGGCCTTGCTACTTTACCTCCATAGCCAAGGCTTCTTCAGTGCTAGTTCATAAGACACATTAATCCTGAACCAGAATTATATTTTCTCAACATCCAATAGTTAATTTGATTGTATTTATTTAAGTTTCCTTTTAGACCTTGCTGCTGATGGGATGTTCAGGCACTTCCATCCAGTTTAGGATTTCTGGAATTCTGCGCATAGCCTTGATAGATGATTGAGGAAAAATTGCTGCTTGGATTTACAAAGAGACAAAGTATTAGTTTTTCAAAGCTTATAAGCCCTGTCTTTAGTCTTGTTACTTTCTTTCTAGCACAAAAGCTTTCTATCTATAAGATAAGTATACTGGAAGTGACAAACTGCAAATCCTCAATTTAATAGATCAGTAACAAGAAGGGTTTCCATTACACTTGAACCTCTATTAAGCAGCAAATGGAATTTTACATGTGCATAAAATGGCATTATGTAATTATATAATACTGAACAAATTTTGTCTCTGGCACCAAAAAAAAACCCTACTAAACTGAGGGACAGTAGATCAAAGATACAAAGGGTATACCATATCTGAAACCATGTCTCTGTCTGAAAGAAGGCAGATAGCGACAGATGGAAAATTACATTTAAAAATCTTGGTGTGAAGGTCATCACTTCAAATATTTGACTCAGTGTGTTCATGCTTGCATGAAGTCCAAAGCACATCTTCCAAATCATTTTTGAAGTATGTAGAGTTCTATTTTGTACTATGAGTAACTTCCTTTGTCCAAATTCTGGGTGAGTTTAAACTTTTTTATAAGCTACTTTCACATAATAACATTCCTTAAATAACCACTAGAAAGGCTAGTATGTAAACACTAGAATGAAGTAACTGCTTTTCTATTAAATAAAAAAAAATCACTGCCAGACTTTCTCTTTACAAAAGTGCATTGTTCATCCACAAAAATTACAAAATAAAACTTTGGGAAACTATAATGGTAGGGACACTTTAATGTGCTGCATTAAAACTATTCCAAAGCTTTTTTTTTTCTTCCCATAGTTACATGTAACTATAAAAGATTTTTTAAAAAATCTTGAAAAGCAAACCAAATATTTTAGTTAAGGCAGTTTAGAATTTACTAGTAAGACACATCTGCCTATTGTCATACTTCATAAATATAAATATAATATATTTATATAATATATAAATATAAATATATTCAGACCAAATATTTTCCACTCCGTCTGTAATTAATTAGTTATGGCATTTTTATTTGCATTTATCAAGTATGACTATTCTTTCCTGCCTTAAAGTAAGTATCAAGAAGTTGATATACCTATATCTTACAAGTTCATATGACAATACTGGTGAATCCAGATGGTTGAGAAGAAATGAGTTTAGGCTTGAAATGCAAGTAAGTTAATGTTTTTGTGGATGATATGCAGTTCAGTACTCTCCAGATGTTTTTAGTTCATGATGTCCATAATTCCTAGCTATTGGCCTCGTATAGGATATGAAATAATAGAATACCTGATCTCTCTCCTTTTCCATTTCCCTGTAAGGGCCCAGATGTTACTTTACCTTACAGAAAAGGGCTTGGCTGAAGAAAAGCTCATGGTGTAAGTAGCAATAGAAGGAAAATAAACGGAAGATAAAAAGAAAAAAAATGACTGAAGAAAAACAAAAGAAAGAAGGTCCTGAAAAGCAAAAAACTGTAAGAATGCCAAGAAAGAAACTAGAGGAACTCCAGGCATAATCAACACAGAGAGGAGTTTCTTGGTGGCTTATATGATAAACAGAAGCTCAGCTCAGATTGTAAAAAGCCCTACAAGAAGAGTTTCAAAACTTTGAAAGAAACTCTGCTGAATAAACTTACTACTAAAAGAAGGGTGAAAGATCCCATCAATTTCCAAGATTCTGTATTGTAAATCTAATTCTTGCATTAAAGCTCTTTACTGAAGTATATGTTTTTGCTTCCATGATTGTGCCTTGCTAGAAGTGATTTGTCAGAAAGATGGACTGGCCAAACAGATTGATGCAAAACCTGGAATAGGCAATTACAATGAGGGCTAGGCGAGGATGTTAATTTCACTGGAGCAGAATGAGGTGCCAAGCTTGACAGAAGAGACTTTATAAGGTTTAAAGAAGCCTAAGGCCAGCCCAAGCAGGAAAGTCTCAGGAGCTTGGAAGAGTTGGCCAACAAGGGTCAGAAGTAGCCATCAAAGCTCAACAATATGGCAGTTTCAGGGCTATCTTCTGTATCTATAGCAGCCCCATACTGACCAATAATACCTACAGCAGCCTAGCAGCAGCCAACTAACAGTCTAAAAGTGAGAAAGATGAGAAGAAGAACATATTTCAAAGATATTCTGCTTTTGTTAAGTCATTGCAACTGAGGATGGGAATTTATTCTTACAGTTTTTAAGATTCTATATTACCTCAGAGTATCATTAAATAAACCTTCCTGAACCCAATCTTTCTTGCTTCCCTGGTTTGGGCCCCTACATAGAATGTGATAGTCCCAGACTCCAACAGCTCAAGCTCTAAGATTGGATCCTTGACAATGAGAAAAATATGGAGGACTGAAGGAAGATTGTCCAGAGTGGTCACCACTACCCAACTGAAGTATTAAAAGGCAGTAAGAGTTTTCCAGAAAAGTGGTTCCTTCAAGTGACAAACAACCATCCGTTCAGCAGAAACCTAGCAAGTAAAAATGGGTACAGGAGCTTGTGGGAAGACTGCAACATCCTGAAAAAAGTGAGGTTAAATCAAAGGTGAAATTAAAGCCAATCAAAGAAACAGAATAAGAAGCGGAATAATTTAAAATTACAGATTTATTTAATTATGTGCTATATTTAGATGTCTGCCCATTCACCAAAGAAATATAAATCGCCGAAGAGAAGAAATTGGAGAAACAAAAGTAAGATTATTTCTACAAATAGGGGGGAGGGAATTAAATTCTTGGTATTGCAAAGAAATCTAACTTCTGTTATATTTTTATCATGAAAATCCAATTTAATGGAAATTGTGGGTCCCGACAGGTGCTGTTCCTGAAACCAGACGTATAACAATGGGCATCTCTGAATATTAGTAGGTCCTCTGCATCCTGGGCTAAAGAATGCATGAGACACAGTAAAAAGGGAGTGATGACAGGACACCTACCCCTTCTACTGGCTGAAGAAAATAACTTATAGGAGAAATAAATGAAATCTCCCTCTGTGCTCACTGTTTTCAAAAGCATCCGAGCAGCTGCTGCCACAAGCAAGTTAAGATGAAGATGTTTGTACCTGAGGCAGATTAGCGTCAGATTCCTGACATTCTGGTCTACTGAGCCCATCTTACATCTGAAAAAAGACTTTGTAATTAAATTAATTCCCTCAGAGTCAAATCTAGACAAAGGGTCTGATTTTGGTGGAAACTGGCGGCAGCAGAACCCTGCCATGAGAGCCTGACCAGTGGCTACGAGAAGGGACAGCCCAGGCCAGATAAGGAGGCTGTGAGAAAGAAATGTTTCAAAAGCACCCTGCTTTAACTCGCCTGCCAAATGTCCGCCTGGGTGCAAACTCCTGTAGTTTTCAAGATCATGCGTTTTACCCCTGGCTAGTATCAAAGATGCTTTCTGAAACCTGTGCGGATCCTGCTTCTTGAGTTTGCCAGCCCTAACACCTGCAAAGGGCTGACCACTTGGGTTTAACTATGATTTCTCTTTTGAACAACGATTTTGACAGAGATTCAGTCTAGTGTGCTGTGAAACATACAGGAATTAATAAGTGAAGAGCACACAACACAGGAACTATATGCAGCATGGATATTTCCCCTCTGTTTCCATTATCTCACCTTACCTAAGTATTTACTGCTATGAATGCTTGTCTGTCTACTCTGCTGCCAACAATCATGTAAGTGCCAACAATTATATAAGCAAAGCAGTTTTTTCCCTGTCATTGGCCTGGAAATGCTATTACAGCACACACAGAGATACAGGCACATATCTCTCTGGACAAATAATAGTTCCTGGTTACCGGTGGCATTTTGAAAGTAACTCTACTTCAATTTCCTTTCCTCAGAACAGAATGAAACAAAAAAGGATGTAGGAAACTAACAAGCAAAGAAGTACAAAAAGAGGGATCAGGAATTCTGCAAGAAATTTCTCTTGATCCCTTGTTTTGCACTGTAGTGAAAGACTTGCACTTTGGAAGCATTTCTCTCCAGAAAGCATCCTGTCCCATGCAATCGTATAGATTTTCTTCTATCTTACTTGTCTTATCTGTATTGATCCTTCCATCCTCTTGCGCAGAAAACCAGGAATTAGCATAAGTAATCGACGGGTACCGTAAGCATGGTGGAGATCAAAAAGGTTGAATTAAAAATGCTTAGTTGCTTCAAAAATGTTCAGGCTGAAGAAATAGGGGTGATATATTCATTTTATTTTGCATTTCACGTCTGATACACAAAGCACTGCAGTGAAATGTATGCAGTGAGTTAGCAGTTGGACTTTACACACATGCAGGCGGACACACACACACACACACACAATGTCAGAGATGAATTCCTTACACTTTCCTAATTAACACATAATGCCAGCTATATAATTGTAAGTAGCACTGTAAAGATACTCTCACAGAATTTCTCCAGACTGGGGCTCCTGTCACATGTGACAACCTCAGTGGCATATCTTCCTGAATTTAAACCAATTGTTTAATTTTGGTATCAACACTCCAAACAAAGCAGCTATTAAGAGCCTTTTACCTAGGAGGTGACACAAAAGAAAAAAAGAGATGGCGTTCAATTTTTGTTTTACTTTTGTTGCCATTGTCACATAAAGAAGATCTAATGAAATCCCCTTTGAGATGTCTCATAGATCAGATCAAGAGCTATATTTCAACCCAAGCATATTAATGGTAGCATGACTTATCATCCAGGGTATTTATTGCCTGATATATGGTAGCGGAGTAATCACACTAAGTACACCGAGGATGGTTGTGTCACCGTCGTAAAACATGCCACAATTTCAAATGCTTTAGATTTTTTATTTTTTTTAGTAATGAACCAAGGCTAAGGTTTAGTTGAACCTTAATGCCACACAAAAGTGTGCACCTCAGGTAGAAAACAAGGACTGAAACATTTAATTGGTTTAATTACCACATTAACCAAATTAAAGTTGACTGACTTCTACACAAGGTTGGCAATCTTTCTTTTATAGAATCAACATTAAACTGAAAAAAAAAATTTTTTATTGACACTTAGCAAAAAAAAATGCTTACCAAAATAACATTATTATGGCCCATGTATCAGAAAAGTATCAAAAATGAGTTGATTAAAAGTAACATGCATCCCCATAGATCCACTGAAGTGTACTAGTTCAATTCCATTTGGACATTCATTTTTCTTGCAGCAACTCTATATATTACAGGCGATAAATTCATTCTTTTCATTACAATGATGGTAGTATAGTGATGTTCATTCCAAGGCCTTCAGGAAAGATCATGCTCTTGTGCCACTGCAGGAAATGTAGGTGATTGAAGCCAAGATGAGAATATCACAGAGTATAAATCTTCCTGTCCATAGAGATCAGGTGCTCTCAGGGAACCAATCCCACAGAACAGACAGTGTGGCCTATGGTTCATAGGTCAGTTGTATGCCTTCTTCCATGGTTTCACTTCTTGTTAAAGAAAACCATGAGATTAGTCCTCCCAAGTTTCTAAGATGGCTCCTCTCCCCATGATATGACTTACTTCTCTTGCTCATTTCTTGGTTCTTTAATTCAATGTAGGTTTGAAACAGGGCTATCATATACAGGCTGCAAAAAATCTAAATGACCACTACATTTCAGCGGAGGTACAGAAAAATCTATCTCAATTTTGCCATCTATTGATGGTCTGAATTCTACAGTCCCAGTTATGTATGCATCACTTAGCAATTATACTGGTGGCTTTGTGTTTTATCTTGATATTGTATTTTATTCCATCTACCTTTCTGTGCTTCCAGAGTCTTCTTAATTTATATAGATAGGAAGGAAAGAAACATTTTTTTACATTTTACATTACAGTATATTTAATATTGAATTTTAATATTACATTATTAATAAGGTTAATTCTACAAAGTGTTGTTCTGTGCTAAACCATCACAAAGATATTTTGAAAGAGAACATCCTTGAAAGAGAACATCCTTTATGTATGCAACTATTACTAATATGACCCTGAATTTATGCCATTCATTCCAACCTAAGAGATCTTTTTTTTTTTTGTCCCTGCTAAGCAAGCTCTGAATGTAACAAAGCTTTTAATGCTCAAAATTCTATTCAGTAACCAAGGTGGCTTTCAGATTTCAAAGGTTAATTTTCATTTCCTATATATATATTAAGTGATTGACATTTCAGCTTCCAAAATAATAGCACTTCATGCATTCAAAGTACTGTTCAAAATTTAACTAATCAGCCCACACAATGATGATAGAATGCAACAGTGAACTTCCTTTTAAAAGCATACATTGTGGGGCAAATTAGGAATAAATGAACTATTCAAGGTCATACAGCAACTAGAAACGGCCATGTTATTATTCACAATGAACAACTTTTGCTGCCTTTTGGTTTACTGTACAGAAAGGACTATCTACTTCAAACCAATTTCAATAGCAAATAAAGGAGGATGATCAATTTGTGCAAATGATCTCAAATTGTGGACACTCTATATAAGAACAATACAAACAAAACCCTAAACCAACAACCTAAAGTGGCTATGGTCATTTGTGACATAGATCATGGCATCCTCCGGACTTAGTCCTATGTTGCTAATAGGCATTCCAAGAAAACATCAGGCCTACTCTGAAAATAGAGTGGGAGGGCAATGAAAAAGTCTTGACCCAAATTTGCTGGTTTACTGCTTAAACCAACAGCTTCCTTGTTTGACATTAGTGCTAGTCCTGGATTTAACTGAAATACCACCTGCTACTTTATTGACTGAAATGTACACTAGATAATTTTGTTTCAAGAGAGACTGGCCAAATGCTATCTAAAGGGGTTAAAAATACAATCTTCCAAGTTGATAGGTAAATATTACATTTTTCCATGTTTTGGAACAGATCTGTTTCAGCCTATGAAAGGGCCCAATTTATCTACAAGCAGAGTAGCTTTGATTAATATCAATTCCGATTTATCCACCTCGATGGAAAAAGCAACCTTTCTTTTATAATTAATTATAATAAACTGTAACTCATCCTGGGAGATTTGCGCAGATGGATCAAACAGGATTCCATGGTTGAGTCTGCATAATATGCTTAAGGAAGCCAATTAAAGACCTAATGGCCTTTATTTATATTACATACTATACTTGGATTGTTTGAACTTGGGTTACGGTTGGGGGTTTTTTTGTGGGTTTTTTTTTGTGTGTTTGTGTATTTTATTATGCAAACCTAGCCTATTCAGTCTAGAACCAACTTAGAAAAAAGAGTAATTCAGTAACCAAGTTAAAAGCCACAGAGTACTTTCTTCCTGTATTTCTAAAAACAGTACTTCTGCCATGTGTCTCTATGAATACATGCAGACTTGAAAATGCTGTGTGGCTGTTTAATAAGTCATACATTTAGTAAATTTGTACAATTAAGAATTAATGAAGAATAAGTAGCATGGACTCAAATAGGATGGCCCTGTATGCTTTAACATTTTTATTCACTTCAAGGAAAAGAGTGTCTTTTCAGGATTGCTCCAGCCACTGAAGAAAGGAGAAAGCGTTCATGGATTGATGCTCTAAAAGCTTGGAATTAGGTTGCAAAATATTCTGATCGCCCCTACAAGAAAAAAACTTAACAGTGTCTAGTGAAGAATCTAAATATTTAACAATTCCCACTCAGGAGGAGGAGGAGGAGGAGGAGGAGGAGGAGGAGGAGGAAAAACCTGTTTTTCTAACATTCAAATGTATCATAGCTACATCCAAGGGATCCAAAGAATTGTAGCAATTTGGTTATTTCCTTAGAACTTGTATCTGGCTCCCTGCTCAAGAGGTGTCCAACTATAACTGAGTTAAAGAGGCTGTGTTGTATCAGTAACTATTTTACTGCCCAAGGTTTAGGTAATATATGCCCTATAGAAAGTGGGGAGAATGTTACAGGTAGATCTTACTTTACAACCACAGTTGGGATTGGAATTTTGGTCGTAACTCCCTGCAGTTGTAGGTTGAGACACCACTTGTCTAGATTCAACTTTATGATCGATTTTCTGATGGTCACAAGCTGAGGCACTGTAGTCATTAAGTGAATCACATGGCCATTAAGCAAATCATGGGGTCGTTAAGCAAATCTTTTGGGCTAGAAAAAGGTACCTTAAACCATGCTCCTTAAAATTATTTGCCAGCCTATGATAAAAAAAAATAATACAGTGTTGAAATCCCATCAAATAATTGTGAGAAGCAGTAATAGAATGCATTAATTTTAATTTTGAATATCGCAAATATCAGTTCATATAACCCACACAAACAAAAGCCCTCCATATATATTTTTTTAAAGTGAGAAGGGGTCCCAAGAGAAAAAAGTTTAAATACTAGTCTAAACAAACTTCCCAAAAATGCCTAGTATAACAATGATTCTTAAAAAATCTCTTAGAAGGACAAGAAATGACAGCATCTGCAAAAGTACATGAGAGAGAAGCAAGCAACCCCCAAGAGACACCATGCACAGAAGGAGAATGGTGTGACCCCATTTAGTTCTTCAGACAGCTGAAGAAAGCCTTACAATCCTGGATGGCCCAACAAATGCAGGTCTTTAGCGCAGGCTCCTATTAAAATAAAAGGAAACTATTAAGGAAATTTCCTGCATCGGCATCAATCTTTCTGAAACATAATTTAGTCTCCCTCTACCCCGCCCAGTAGCAAAGTATCATCTCTTCTCTAGTCATTAGCGGTGGCATAAATAGCTGACAGAATTATAAATGAAGGTGCCAACAGTTCACCAGACAGAGCCAATATTTCAACCACGGGACTGAACTTTTCTTTCCAAGCAAAGGGGGGGGGAGATGATTTTAATCAGTGCCTATCTGTTTTTATGACCAACATTTATATTTCTTGTAATCTTTTTATTAAAGGGGGGAAAAGTTTTAAAAAAGGAGCTGTAGAATTCAAGCCATGTTAAAAATAGTGAAGCGAGATAGACCGTGGTGGGATTCAAATAGGTGAACAACCGGTTCTCTGTGTGGATGCCGCTTCCAGAAGTCCATTCTGGGCCTGGGCAACAAAAAATTAGCTACCGGTTCTGCCGAACTGGTGTGAACTGGCTGAATCCCACCACTGGGGATAGATATATTCAGTGAGAATAGCAGTTCCTCAGCAATGAACCACTGATGTATCAATGCCTTTAGAAATAATGTGGGCTAAGAGGATATTATTTTAGCTTAGCCCACATCACTTATTTAGTCTGTTTCTCTGTTCAAGTATTTCTGCTGAAAAAGGAAACATAGAAAGACTTCAAGAAAATATTCTAGTTTGGAACCAATATAAAATTATGTTTTTTAAGATAATGTTATTATATATTTTTTTACACTAAAAAGATAAAAACTAACAGAAACTAATAGTAAAGTTACGAGGAAGAAAAAAGTAAAGAGAAGGCAGAAAGCCAAAAAGTGCAGAAGGAAAGAAAAATATATAGAAATTACTTCCAATTTTCTTTTACAACAGTTATAGTGTACAGTATAAATTTTAAAATGACCTCTTATTCTAAGGTTACATCATTACTCGCATTTTTTTCAACTTACTATTTTTTCTAATCACCAAACCCATATTTCATAATTCCACGTTTTACTGTTTCATGCAAAAAAGGGATTTCCAAAGAGCATTAAAATTAATCAGTGTGTCTTTCCTCTAATCCAGGGGTCTTCAAACTTGGCCCTTTTATGACTTGTGGACTTCAACTCCCAGAATTCCTCAGCCAGCATGCCTGGCTGAGGAATTCTGGGAGTTGAAGTCCACAAGGCATAAAAGGGCCAAGTTTGAAGACCCCTGCTCTAATCAAAGCTGTCAATTTCACCATCTCAGCTAGATCCATCAACATAACCATTCATTTTTCCATTGTGGGTAACAGAAATAAAATTTAGTTTCTAGGCATATGACATAAATTGCCACAGTGACATTCCTTCCAGTGTAAGAATGGGAGTAACTGACCACATCCCCCCTGCAACTGGTCCATCAAATCAAGCTTTTATCTGAAAGAAGCTTGTAATCCTGTCTTCCTCTTATCTCAATAAAGATATACAAAGCAAACTAGAGACAAGCTAATAGTCAACCCAAGATTTCCAGCAGTGGTGGGAAAAACGGGTAGAAGTTATGTTGCAATGATATTTCCTGTTAGGGTCCTGGGTATTTGGAGTTCAGCCCTAGAGGCAAAAAGAGCTTGACTTCTCCTAATCTCATGGGGGGGGGGGGGCATCTGTAGCCAGAGGCAAGGTAGACAAATGACAAAATGTATGTCACAGCCTAAACCACTTATGTACTTGCATGCAACATCAAGGTGCTCATACAAGACATATGTCATTATGTCACCACGTTTCATTATTTTTTTTTATCATTGTGGTTTGTATTGACTAATTGTGATGGAATCTCCAGCTAGACTGGAGGGAGGTGTTAACAGGGGGGTGAGCTAAAAAGCAGCACCAGTCTGACCCCCCCCCCAGAATCCCTGAAGCCGTATCGTACTATTCCTAAGTCAATGCAGTCAGTCTTGCGAGATACTTTTTAACATAGGTGACTAACAATAAATCTTTTGCTTGAATCTATCAATGAGTGCTTCTCATTGCTTGCGCATGACACTAATCCATCCCAAAATGAACATTTTTCCAGGGTTAAGAAGAAACTGCAGAATATCCACAGGAGACTGACATCTTCAAACAGGCCACAAGAACATGCCCTTAAAATATGGAAGAAGCAACCCTTTTGGAAAACCCTCCCAATCTAGTATCTGCTGGGACTACAACTTCCAGAAAGAAACTAAGAATGTTGGGTGTTGCAGTCTGGAAGATACCAAAGGTATTAAAAAACAAAAAAGGCCGATTTAGGATGTTCAAACATCAGACACATTCAAAAGTGCAAGAAATTTTCAGGGCAAACTCTTTGATCATCCCCAGAGTCTGAAATCAGACATTTATTAATCCGTTTACAGCACTATCATGCAGAGCGTTTCCTGGCTTCTCTGAAGCTCTAGAGCAGGGGTTTTCAAACTTGGCCCTTTTATGACTTGTGGACTTCAACTCCCAGAATTCCTCAGCCAGGCACACTGTCTGAGGAATTCTGGGAGTTGAAGTCCACAAGTCATAAAAGGGCCAAGTTTGAAGACCCCTGCTCTAGAGATCTAAATCAAACCTACTGACCAGTTCCAATTCACTAAAAGGTTCGTTTTGTAATCAGTGCTGCAAGTTTTATATATATATATATATATATATATATATATATATATATATATATATATATATATATATATAAATAAATGCTGCTAAACATTTTCTCTACTGCAAAAAAATGCAAGTGACATCTAATCTGATTCACCTATGCAGACATGTCAAACTCGCGACGTCACATGACGTCGCGTGATGGTTTTGCCATTGCCGGCAATGGGGTGGACGCGGCTTCCACGTGACGCGTCCGGCCCATGGGCCGGCAGTTTGACACCCTTGGACCTATAGGGACATCAGATATTAATAATATTGCTGAAACGGGGCAAGGAAGCTGCACTGAAGGAAGCCAAATGAAACTTATGCATTCAGCATTTATTTTAATTTCATGACACTTTCAGAACGACCTAAAAGGCCATCAGTGTACTGCTCTTGTTTAGAATACCCATTTTATAGCTGGATGAGAATATTTTCTCAGTCCTTTGAGGATGGTATGTCTGGGGAACAGTGCAGAAAGTGAAATCTTGGGACAGCAAGTACTGAAACAAAAGTTCACTTCCTGATTTCATGGTTCAAAATTGACAGGCTCGGAGAAGGAACTTGTGCAGCTAACTGATGACAGATATCATTCAGATGCATCTCACCAGCAGTTGGTCAATTACTTTCATGAGATGTCAGTTTGATTGTTAAGGAGAAGACAGTCTTAAAAAGCAGCTTAGAAGCAGCTCAGGCAAGCCCACTGCAGGCAACAAATTGTCACAGCAATAACATATACTCAGTTAACTTCAACACATATTCCTTTCTGAAATACCTGAAGGGTTTTCTCAATTCAAACATGGTGCAGGCTTTGTGCTTCATTACTAATACTACATACTTCATTTAGAAAAATAAAGGGAAGATACGAAGGCCTACAATTTCCAGGAAATGTACAGGGATTGCTTCATAAGCAATGCCTAAAGAATCTAAACAGCCTGCCTCCACCATGTTGAGGAAATCTCAATGCAGTAAATCTGAATTAGTTTGGCTTAATCTTTCATTTAAAGTTCCAAGAGCTCCCTCTTGTGGAAGCAAGTTCAGAATAGGTCACCTACAAGGATGCCCACCTCCTTAATACAATACTTGCAGGAAAAAATAATTAACATTCTTTTCTATGCATCACGTCTGGTTTCATATTTTCACTTATTCCTAGCATGCAAGTCCGAGTTCCTGAACTTCTTCCACCCCCTGCCCAAGTTGTATTTTTACAACTCCACAAATGTGAATGAATTGCAGGGAGAAGTCAGGGGAAATAATTTGCAATCATTTTGTTCTGTAAGATTTCTCTTCCTGGACAACCAACAACTTCCTCAACTGTCTCCCATCAAATGCAGCATGGTGAAGTTATCCTTCTCATACACACAAACAGCATGATTTCCCAGCTCTCGGAAGAAAGCAAAGGTTTTGTTGGTTGTTTTTTTTTTTTGTCTGAACAGGAAATATGTTAGACAAGAGAAATAGACTGAAAAGCTTCCCTGGCCCTTTGCTGCCTATCTTTGTCTCAAACAGGTTCAGCGCACAATTTCCAGGGGATAATGGCCTATTTACTCAGAGATGTCTGAAGGGAGCATCATTTGGCACAAAAGAAAATGAAAACTGAAAGGCTTGCAGCGATAGCCGGAGGTAACATATTGACTAATGCCATGGATTTTGAAGCTGCAGGTGCTCATTAGCCCGCACAACTGTTCCTAGCAAAAGCAATGCCAGATTTGCAGAGGCAAGTGCACGCATATTTCAGCGGAAGCTATCATAATTACCCACGCAATATGAGCGAAGGGAAAAATTCCTGGGAAAACTCTTCTTGAAACTCTCAGGGGGCACATGGTGAAAGAAAACAGAATCTACGCCAGACTCTAAATCAGAATCTCCAGGAATGTAAGATTGTATTTACTTCATATTTAGAATCGCATGCAAGGAGCACTAGAATACACAGATTAGTAACAGGCATTTGCCGTCTTTCTAATGGATTGATTATTAAATCATTATGCATCATTTATACCCATTTTAGAGGAACTGGGACTGCAGAATCTAAATTTTTACTCTGATGCATCTTTTACCATTCTGGTATAATATTCTCCTTTGACGTGGTAAGCTGGTACTACTCGCTTATATCTTCATATAAGAATGTATTGATTTGGTCAATCAACAGAACTGAGAAAGCAAGGTCAGACCACGGATTATACTTTGTGATGTAACCACAAAGTGTTGGGGCATTATCCTAGTAAGATTACAACTTACACTCCAAATTAGAATAGAAGTGCTGAAGCCTCAAAATAACTGTTTCAGAGTACTTAGGATCAAATCAGCTAATTCATTCACAATTTGTTTCAAGCCTAACATGTAAGTAAATGTTAATATGGATATTAATATGGATGAATGAACAAGTATGGAAATACAGACATTGGACGAGCAACCAATTCTATCAAGTACTCTACACAATTCATCTTATTAAAAGATGAAATCTTCATTCCATTTTCTCAGTTCTCTTGGGTACCAGACCAGAAATGGGGCTAGATGACTAAATGTTTGAGGAATTGGGCAATACATTAGCTGAATCAACTGATAGTAAATTGGCAAAATTACTGGATACTAAATTGACAGCTTTTGAAAAAATAGTCTATGAAAGATTTGTAAAGATGACCAAGGAGATGAAAGAAGTCAAGAATGTGGATTTGGTCTGGACAAAAGACAAGGTGCTTCTGAGAAATAGAAGGCTTTTGGAATTAGAAAGTCATGACCTGAGATTTAGATAATATGGGTATCTGTGGTATTACAAAGTCAAGGTTAATGTGGATTTTAAAAATTATTATGTTAGCCATAAAAATAAAAATGTCAACTTCTGAAACGAACCTGGCTGAAGCCATCTCTTTCATTCTAAGTTGCCACATAGATGGGGGAAAGAGGGGGGGAGAAGTAGTATTGCTATTTGTATTACTAGACAAAACACCGAATGATTCCGTGGAAACCAAGGTCATTCCCGCAGGTGCTGGAAGGAGGAGCAAAGACGATTTGAGAAGCCCGCCAATTGCTTTTATTGGGCAGCATGTTTTATAGCATAGTAGAGGGGACGGGAGTGTTACTTTTAGTTACTTTGAATCTGTAGGGAATTTTCAGAGTTGGTTTCACTTTTGACCATGCCAATATTATGTATCCAATAAACATGTGCTTTGAGGAAACTTAAAGCCTCGGAGTTCTGCTTTATGTGGTTTCATTAGTCGGAACCTTAAAAAAGAATTATTCGGTAGGCTTTTATGTTAGGCATGCCATATTGAGAATATGGAATAGGTAATCCAGATTATACCTAAAAACACTTTTATGGCTCTCTGGACAAGAAGCATTTTACAGATGAGAAATAAGAGACAGACACAAATGACTCAATTATTTTGAGATACTAGAATTTTATCAAGGAGAAACAAAATAAAATCAAGAGAAGAACTGGTGGCAGAGGGACATAATTGCCAATGGTTTTCTTATAAACATTTATTGGAAAGATTTAAAGTAGACATAAGGGTTTATGGTTTTAAACTTTGTAAGAATGAGAAGAAGGAGTGAAAGAATATAAAAATAAAGTGGAATAAGAAGTTTAGTTATAATATTAATACGAAACAATGGGAAACTATGTGGTTGAAAAAATGGAAACTATTATATCTCCAAAGAAAATGTTTATAAAAAATATGTATCATTGGTACAGGTCACCAGAGAAATTGTCTTGAATATATAAAGGCACTTCAAATTCATGTTGGAAATGAGAACAGGAACTGACATTTTATCATGTTTGGTGGATGCGTAAAAAAGCCAGAAAATTTTGAATTCAAATATGTACACCGATTGAAAGGATTTTAAAGATTAATATACCACATAGATCAGAGGTCTTTCCTCTGAGACTGATGGACAAACAGTTGGGGGGGAAAATCATGGGGTTTTATTTTTGGTAAGAAACTGCAGCAAGATTATTGTATGCAGAAAGATGGAATGATTTGGCAAACATCTACAGTGAAAAAGAATGGTTGGAGATGGAGTTTGCTGAGATGGCCAAAATGACTTCTATCATTAAAGAAAAGACAATACCCCTTATAGCAGGCATGTCAAACTCGCGACGTCACGTGACTTCGCACGACGTATCGGGACTTTTTCTCCATGGCCGGCAATGGGTTGGGCGTGGTTTTGGCATGACGCATCCGGCCCGCAGGCCAGCAGTTTGACATGCCTGCCTTATAGGTATTAGGAAACCTCTTATGTACTTCCCAAAGGTGCTTTTTCAAGAGGGAACTGGGCTTTCTTGTTTTGCTTCTCATCCAAGAAACTTGTTCAGTTCTCTTCTTGGATGAAGCTTCTTGGAGCAGAAGCAAAACGTCTTCAAGGAAAAAGCAAGAAAGTCCTTGAAAAAGCACCTTTGGTACAACCATGACCTGAATGACTGAGAATTTCCATAGATTCTTATGGACCTTTTCCAGAAAACAAAAAATAATGAACTTATGATTTATGATTTGGAGGATTAACTGATACAAAGAAAAGAGACATGCTGTAAATTTTAGAAAAAGAGATAAATTTATAATTGCACTTATACCTGCTGTAAAAAAAGATGAGAAGCCACGTCTTTGTGCCTTTTTTCTTTCTTTCCTTTTTTACTTTTTCTTTCCTTTCTTGCACTTTTAGCTTTCTTTTTGTTTTTTTGTTTTTCCTTCCTTACCTTAGTTTGTATTAGCTTTTATCTTCCTTTTTAATTTTTTTTAATAAAGTTTAATAAAATTATTTAATTTTTTTCAAAAAAAGAAAAGATCTCAGCAACTACGTTTTATTTTAAAATTAGGTCCTATCATAATGAGCAAGAACGAATCAATCTTTCCTGAGGAATTATTCCTTGTGGACAGGTCCTTAATCCTCAAAGTTCCAGAGCTTGGATTCAGATAAAACGAATACTGTAAAACTCTTGGACAAAGTTACAACAAACACATCTCAAAATCCCATTTCAGTAGACAAAATAATCCTGACCCACCAACTCCTTTTCATACAACTGTGGAATTTTCATCACGGAATGATCTGGCAGCATCCTAAAAGCTACTAAAATGCATTTCTTCCAAAAGCATCTTAGAAGTACTTCTGCCGTGTTCAAAAGATTGGAAACAGAACTGACAAACGGACTGTACATACTTTAAACAAACAATGAATTTAGAGCTTTTTGCAGAGAAACTGATGGGATGAGATCGAAATCCCCAATACACAATGTACATTGCTGCCAGGACACCTTTGAAATGATCTGAGCTCTGTAGATACTTCATTTCCAACATCTTTCCCCATCAGTTCTCTGTACTCCATCATCATACAAATTGCCTTGCTTGTGATCTATTGCTGAATGAGTTCCCAAATGTCCTTCATTCTCTAATTTAATGCAAATCCCCTGTTTGTAGCATTCCTGTGGCTTGGGGATGATTAAACACCTGGATCCATGAACAAGAGCTATTTCCAGCCATTTGTCTTTCAGAAATGCAGCCCTATGTTGCAAGACAATACACAACAATTCTTTTTGTAATGCCAAATACATGCTTTTAGTTTACAGGGGACTCAGACAAAAAACAGTGTTTTGTACGGAGCTACAACCAAATTGTCTTTAAGTTGGAGATGTTCAGAAAACAATCACTGGGAATTAATTTTTAATGCAAAATTCACATTGTGGAAGCCCCACTGAATATAAAGGGATTGTCATGTATGGTTCAGGACCTGATAAGTAAATTATTCTACAGAAATAGTATATGCTTTGAGATTTAAAAATTATAATCAGAAATAGGGGTGACAATGGGATAGGGTAAAATGTCAAAATTACTCTTTGAATGAACATTTAGAATCATTTATATGGCAGTGATTATAAAAGGAGCAAATTGAAAGATTCTACATCGTGAAAGCATACAAGACCTCATGAGCAGAAAGAAAACCAAAGTATATATTTAATGCACATTTAGCATTTAATTTATTACTACTATTACTATTACTATTTAGAGATAAAACCAAGCACAAAAATATAAATGCCACCATGTAATTTTTCCTCTGAAGATTGCATAATCAGGGGTAGGCAACCTTGGCTCTTTTATGGCTGGCTCAGGAATTCTGGGAGTTGAAGTCCACGAGTCATAAAAGAGCCAAGGTTGCCTACCCCTGGCATAGTTCATAGTGGATGGTCCAAGAAACAGGTAAAGGAGGAGCTGATTTGCAATTGAACTTATTGCAGTTCCATTTACAAACTAACCAACCTAGCTGACAATTTTGTCACCCTTTTAAAAGGTAGAGGAGGGAACTAGATGCAAAGCTATACTGGACTTAATTCTTACTAATAGAGAAGAAGTGATAGAGGGAGTTGAAATTGCCGGAACCTTGGGTGAAAGTGACTACATCATATTGGAATTTAATATAATGCAAATGCTAGCAATAGAAAACAATCCAACCAGTGTCTTAAACTTCAAAAGAGCTGACTTTAACAAACTCAGAGAGAACCTAGGAAAGATTCCATGGATGAAAATCCTAAAGGGAAAACAACCCAAGAAGCGTGGGAAACTCTGAAAAATGCAATCATGAAAGCCCAGACCAGCACAATACCACTGAAAAAGAAAAACAAGAAATTCAAGAAGAAACCAACATGGCTGCACAAAGATCTCTCTGACAAGCTGAAAGACAAAAAGGACAAATACAAAAAATGGAAAGAGGGGCACATAACTAAGGCCGTTTATCAGCAGACAGCTAGAGCATGCAAAGATGAAGTCAGGAAAGCAGAGGCTCAGAACGAACAAAGACTTGCAACAGAAATCAAGGATAATAAAAAAAGTTTCTTCCAACATATTAACAACAAGAAAAAAGTCAAGGAAACTGTAGGTCCACTAAAGAGAGAATATGGCAAAGAAATAACATGCAATAGGGAGAAAGCAGAGCTGCTTAACTCATACTTTGCGTCAGTCTTCACACAAAAAGAAACTATAGCCCAACATACCAAAAAAAACCACTGCAAAAAACAAACTAGGAACAAAAATTAAAATAAGCAAGAAAATGGTAAGAGAACATCTATCCGACCTTGACGAATATAAATCACCGGGACCCGACAGATTACATCCCAGAGTTCTGAAGGAGCTGGCAGATGTTATCTCAGAACCATTGCACCACATATTTCATAAATCCTGGAGCACTGGGGAAGTACCTGAGGATTGGAAAAGAGCTGATGTGGTTCCCATCTTCAAGACAGGGGGAAAAACGGACCCAGGAAACTACAGACCAATCAGTTTAACATCAATACCTGGGAAGATCCTAGAAAAGATAATCAAAAAACAGATCTGCGAACAATTAGAAGCAAACAAAGTTATAACTAGTAGCCAGCATGGGTTTGTTAAAAACAGATCATGCCAAACCAATCTTATTTCATTATTTGATAAAGTGACTAAATTAGTAGATCAGCGAAATGCTGTGGACGTAGTATACTTAGATTTCAGTAAGGCATTTGATAAAGTAGATCACAACCTACTCCTTGGTAAACTAGAAAAAGGTGGAATAGACAACATCACCACCAGATGGATATGTAGCTGGCTGGCAAACCTTACTCAATGAGTAGTCTTCAATGGCATTACATCCACATGGAGAGAAGTAAGCAGTGGGGTACCACAAGGTTCTGTCTTAGGCCCAGTACTCTTCAATATCTTCATCAATGACTTAGATAAGGGAACTGAAGGGGAACTCATCAAATTTGCAGATGACACCAAACTGGCAGGAGTAGCCAACATCCCAGAAGACAAACTCAGGATCCAAAAAGATCTTAACAAACTTGAACAATGGGCCCTATCCAACAAAATGAGTTTCAATGTGGAGAAAAGCCAAGTTTTACATTTAGGCAGAAAAAAATCAAAGGTACAAGTACAGATTGGGCGAAACCTGGCTTAAAAACAGTAACTGTGAGAGGGACCTTGGAGTCCTAGTGGACGATCAGTTGACCATGAGCTAATAGTGTGCAACAGCAGCCAAAAAAGCTAATACAATCCTGGATCGTATAAACAGAGGCATAGAATCAAGATCGCGCAAAGTATTACTACCGCTTTATAAAACCCTAGTAAGACCACACCTGGAATACTGCAGCCATCTTTGCAGCTAAAGATGTCGAGAGTTTGGAAAAAATTCAGAGAAGAGCAACTAAGATGATTAAAGGCCTGGAGACTAAAACATACGAAGGACTTGGGTTTGGCTAGTCTAAAGAAAAGAAGAAATAGGGGAAAATGATAGCGGTGTTCCAGTATCTGAGGGGCTGCCACAAGACAGAGGGGGTCATGTTATTCACCAAAGCACCAGCGGGCAGGACAAGAAACAATGGTTGGAAATTGACCAAAGAGAGAAGCAATTTGGAATTAAGGAGAAACTTCCTGACAGTGAGGACAATTAACCAGTGGAACAGCTTGCCTCCAGAAATCATGGACTGGAAATTTTTAAGAAAAGGCTGGACAGTCACTTGTCTGAGATGGTATAGGTCCTCCAGCTTGAGCAGGGGGCTGGACTAGAAGACCTCCAGCTCCAGTCTATTCTAATTCCATGGAACTAGATAGAAGATCACAGCAATGGCACTTTGCCAAGCCTGAAGGAGAACACATGGTATATAGAATCTTCCTTTGACAATTGGTGATTTTTTTTTCCATTTGCTCTTCTGGCTTGGTTTATTCCAAATGCTAGCATTATCAAAATTTCAATTCCATCCAAATCACTATTTTCACACATTATAACTTTCTTACACCAAAATTCACTCTCATACATCCAAGGACGTACAGTAAAAGAATTGCAATTATCTTTATAAACAACCTTTTCCACTTAAAAGAAAGTGAGTTTGATTATATTGATAAAGGTTTTGCTATCAACTATGAAAAAAAGCAAATTAGAGAGTTCCTTAAGCTTGCCTGGTTCTGATTCTTAGGACCAAAAAACCCACAACAAGGAAAAAAACAATGATCATTTACCATAAAGGGGAGGGAAAACCCCTCAAATCTAGTGAAGAATTTAGTTCACCCACTTATTACCTTCTGCCAGAAAACCTAGATCAGTACAAGCATGTGGGATGTTGAAGAGTCAGAAAATAAAAATATGTGGCCTTTAAAGCTTAAAGAAACACTGAAGACAGGTTAGAAGCAAAGGTCATATTACAGCTAGCAACCATTTTTACGCCACAGTTATAAAAAGGGATGCCCACACAGCCTGTGTTTTATAAAGCCACTACACATTTTAACAAAGTGGGAGAATATAAGTAAAAGAACATATAAGCTTTTGTCAATTCTGCTGGCAACACAAATGTTCTTATTTTGCATCAGTTTTAAAATGCAGTTTGTGTTCACTCATTAATTCATTAAATAACAATCACCAACAAAGAGGGCCTTCACATAACCAAACCAGATTTTGAAATCATTTTTATGATAATCATTAATCAAATCACACGGTTGAAAGTCCATTAGAGGAAATCCATTCTCCTAAATGGACATTTTATTTTTTGCTGGAAACCAACAAAAAACATCAATAACGGGCAAAAAAACCATTGCAAATAGTTGTCACGTGACTGTGGGATACTAGTTGTAAATGCAAGCTGGTTGCCAAGTGTTTGAAAGGTGATCATGTGACCAGGGGAGATGGTGCAACATTTTATGAAGGCTGGAGGCCCTTTCCAAGGTGGTCATAATTTCAAACGGTCGGTAAATGATTTGGTCATGATACAAGGACAACCTGTAAAGCTTTGTTATTTGTATCTTTTATAGATCCTTTAAAACCTTGTTATTCAACTCCGATTAGAAAAAGTCCATTAAGGATTACCAGAAATAATCATAATCTATTTGAATCTTGATCAAATAAATCCAATATGTCTTCCTTTTAACAAGCTTGATATTTAATTCAACATGTTCAATGCTAATAGTAGTTTGTTCCATTATGTATAAGTCAAATTTAAGTGCTCTTCTCTTTAATTGTAATCTTCAATTTCTTCTGCTTCCCTCTAATGTCCAACTTTCAAATTCTTACCCTATCATGTTTTCTTTTATGAATTCAAAACAGCAGTACTTTCCTTGTGAAGAATTCTTATGATTAATTTCAAAATCTTATTTTGACTCCATCTGGACTCTTAGTTCATTTATAACCTTCCCAAATCAACATGCTAATCACTCTCTTTTGGTTTATTAAAAAAAAACTATCCTTAAATGTATATTTAAAACTTCTTTCATATGGAAGTAAAGAAAATTCACCTGATGTGTATTGTAAAACTTGCAAATCGAAAAGCTCTTACTAGTTGAAAAGGAGTTAATGGGCTATTTCCAAAAGTGATAAAGAATTTAGGTTTGGCAAAACGTTTATGTTCATAAGGCTATACGGCAGCTATAAATTTAGTGTTAATTGCACTGTTCGCTCAACTTCCAGTGAGGATTCATAGCAAACTAGACATCTCTGAGGGAGCAAAGATGTCATTGCAGCAAGACTGGCAACCAGATGGCAATTTGTGCCAGCCAAGTCTCTCTGAATAAAGGAGAGAGCATGAGGTTGCTCACTTATACTCTGGACAGCTGCTTCTCATGAATAAACAGCAGGAACTGATTTTTCTACAGTCAGCTATGATAACGTCTGCCTTTTAGGACTACACACAGCAAAGTAACTAGCAGTCAAGAAATATGCCATGGACTGGCAATTGGTAGTCTAGTAAGGAAGACCTTGAAAAGGATATTCCAATGCCATACAGCAGTGGTCCCCAACCCCCGGTCCGTGGACTGGTACCGGGCCACAGCATGCCAGCAACCGGTCCGCACAAACAAGCAAAGCTCCATCTGTGGGATGCAGGCAGCTCACAAAACCATGCACTCTCCAGTCCATAGAAAAAACTCTCTCCACGGAACCAGTCCCTGGTGCCCAAAAGGTTGGGGACCTCTGCCATACAGGGTTTACATACCTAAAAATACCAGGATCAGGCAGGCAACAGTTTTCTGTGTCACCCTATGGAAATGAAAATTAAACCCTAAAGATGTAGGATAGTGTATTGATGCTTTTGAACTTTGGTATTGGAAACTCTTGATAGTATTAGTGATAGCTAAAAAAACCCACAAACAAATGGACCATAGAACAAATTAATTCAGAGTTCTCATGAGGCATAAAACGCCATGCTCAAATTATCCTACTTTGAACACATTATACTTAAGATCCATTTCCCTTGATAAGTCCATAATGCTGGCAATGTTGGAGCAAGATGGCCTGACTTGGTTATAGCAGTGATGGGATTCATTGCAGGGAGAACTGAAGGGGCAGACTGGGGACAGATGATTCAGGAAAAAGTCTATGTGTGTGGTCATTAAGAATCAACACGAGGATCCAATCTGGGTCGGTCACTGGGACAAGAGGCTTTGCCTTCTGAGCAAATCAGTGGACTATGGCTTACTTGCATAAAGATAATAAATGAGCAGATATGAAGATATTTTATACAAAGTGGTAGATTGATCAATTCGCTGATTATGTACCATCAAGTCACTTTCAACTCCAAGTGACTACATAGATGGGATTTTCTCCATGACTGAAATGGTTATGCATTTTACATTATGGATTATATTTACATGTGTTCTTGGATTATTATTTTTTTTTAAAAAAAAAAAAAACTTCATTTCAATGACACTTCCAAATAGGCAACCTAAAAAATGCCTCTGCTATTTTTCTAAAAGTTTCTATTTCGTAAATCTTCATGGTGGGCTTGAAACTGTAGCCTTGTAAATTTTCTAGAAAATTGTACAGATGGAGCTGCAGTTCCCAGATCATTTGATTAGCAGGTTACAAAGCTGAACAACATGCCGAGACTCACTTCCCTTCCCCCCCCCTGCTGACACCCTGGAGTGAATATAGCCAGACACCATCTACAGCTTCCTGTTGTTTCAAGAATCAATTGAGAGTCAACATACCTCAGTTAAGAGGCTACAGGAGCCAAATACTATTTGTTCATGGAGGTAAAAGTCTGGATGTTACCCGACTGATTCCTAAAGACCCATGATCATTAAGAAACACAACAGGGGGTTGAAGATTTCAGTGTTATTCCTTCAGACCTTATTTTCATGGAAGCAGCAACTTGCTTCAAAATAGGCCAGGCAGTGTAGCACAATCCTTGCATTTAAAAACACATTTCCCAATTCAGAAACTGCAGCATACATACAGTGTAATGTTTACCAAGATCATTTGAAGGACCAAAAAAAAAAAAAAAAACTACTCAATTGTCTGCATGAAACTCTATCTTTTTGTTCCTTCTTTCTTTTCCACTATACTGTACTAAATTAAAATTAAACTAAACTGCAAAGTGGATCTCTAAATGAGTATGTGCAAAAATGAAGGCATCATTTTAAAGAACAAGGTCTGGAACCTCAACCTCAACAATATGTATTCTTTAATATAATCCCATAAAAATAATGTCATGAAAAGGCTCTAAGATGTTTCTTAGATGCTATCAAGAGGAAGAGATTGAAGCTCTTGCTTCAATTCTGAAAATAAGAAAACTCAATACTTGTACATAGATTCTTGTACTGGTCTAATTGCAAACATATTTTAATGAAACATTATGAAATCAAACATTGTGTGTAGGTGTGCAATATTCTGAATATTCTGATGAAATTTCCACTTTCAGTCTGAAAGTGTCCAGAAAGCCCAGGAACTCTATAGGCTTATGTTGTAAATCTGTATAAGAACTTCCATTAGATTCTAATGTAGCTGTTAATACCACTTTATAATGCCTTGGTAAGACTACACTTGGAATATTGCATACAGTTTTGGTCACCACAATATAAAAAACTGTACATTGCATACAGTTTTGGTCACCACAATATAAAAAAAGATGTTGAGGGTCTAGAAAGAGTGCAGAGAAGAGCAACAAAGATGATTAGAGGGCTGGAGGCTAAAACATATGAAGAACAGTTGCAGGAATTGGGTATGTGTAGTTTAATGAAGAGAAGGACGATGGGTGGCATGAGAGCAGTGTTCCAATATCTCAGGGGCTGCCATAAAGAAGAGGGAGTCAAGCTATTCTCCAAAGCACCTGAAGGCAGGACAAGAAGCAACGGATGGAAACTAATCAAGGAGAGAACCAACCTAGAACTAAGGAGAAATTGCTTGACAGAACAATTAATCAGTGGAACAACCATTGAAATTTTGCAGCCAACATCTGGTAGCCCCAGTTGTGCATTCTTTGAAAATGATTCAAAAGGACAGTTATAGAATGCACATGAGACATCATCATGGCTGCTACCAGGTACAACCGGCATCATGTAACTAATATCTAATTCAAATAAAAATTAGGTCTTGCTACCCCATTCAAGAAGCCAGGTATTACTGGATTCCAAATCTCAGGATCTGTGTAGGGCAACATAGATTCAAGGCATGAAGATCACGCCAAACATTCAAAACTAAGTATTGTCAGAATTGCAGCCATCTGTACTTTCAAGGATTACCTTGAAAATAACAAGTGTTAAAGAGCTGTCCAAAAAAAGGTGATAACACTTTGCTAGATATTTGGAAAATATCTGTAACATACAAATACATTATTTAAAGGCACCATATCACTCTAAAATGGCTTCAGAGTGACTCAGTAAGTTACTTATAATGACATGGGCAATCCTTAGGATTTTCATGAATGGTCTAAATACATGTCTAAAGTGTTTATTGATCAACACTTTAATGAATCACTAAAATAAGTATACTTTTCTATTCTTAGGTAGTTGTTTACTATAGAAATAAATAGCTTTTCAGTTAAAGAAAAAACATTAATGACACATAGCCAAATATTAATGACACATCGCCTAAAAATGTAATTTAGGATTAAATATTTATCATGAAATACACATAAACAGGTATAATGATATTAAGATTTTTTCCCCTTCTCTTCTTCTTTCTGCACCACAAATACTTTATGTGGGCAATGACCTGTCATTACAATGTACATTTCTCCTCAACTTTGGAGCACTTAGTTATTCCATTAATTGTTGGACAACTCTTTTAGCCTCCTCATTTTGTAGTCCATACCTGCTTTGTCCATTTCCTTTGATTCTTTTGTTTCTATAGTACTAAAACTGCAGCTAGTGTAACAATTTGTGTAGCTTCACATTCACTGAAGCTATACTGAAGTCTTGTAAAGGGGCGTTGTCTTACCTGAACGCCTTTTCTCAGCGTGATGAATGGAGAATCCACCAATGGGTTATCTTGGACCTCCTGCCCACGTAGACCAAAACAATCAAAGCTGCCACGCCCCTCTGGTTGAGAGCACGCCCCCAGTTTCGAAAGGGCGAAGCCAATGACTGTACGACGTGTTGGCTCCCAGACCCTAAACACTGGACCTGACTGCGTCCAAGGGATGGGTGTGGATTCTCCATTCATCACGCTGAGAAAAGGCGTTCAGGTAAGACAACGCCCCTTCTCCAGCGTGAAGAATGGAGAATCCACCAATGGGACTTACCAAAGCCCTACTGTCCCAATGGGAGGGGAGCAGACTGGGCCAGTGTCCCTGCCACTGGCACCACCTGTTGCAGTACCCTGCGGCCAAAGGAGGCCTCTGCCAAGGCAAATGTATCAAGGCGATAATGGCATACAAAAGGGGAAGGCGAGGACCATGTCGCCGCCCTGCAAATGTCCTCATGCTGCTGAGGTAGCAGCACTACGAGTGGAATGGGCCGTCAAGTGACCTGGAACCGGTAAAGAAGATGTTTGATATGCTTCGGAAATACAGGCTCTAATCCACCTGCCAATGGTAGAAGAAGATACCTTCTTACCCTTGGAGGCCGGATGGAAGGAAACAAAAAGGGCCTCAGATCTACGAAAGGACTCCGTCCGTTTGACGTAACAGCGCAGCGCTCTGCGAACATCGAGAGTGTGCCATTGCCTTTCCAAAGTATGAGACGGATTAGGGCAAAAGTTCGGTAACACGATCTCCTGTGCCCTGTGGAAAATGGTGTTCGCCTTAGGAACAAATGAGGGGTCCAGGCGCAGGACCACTCTGTCCGTGTGAAAAACACACAAGTCTTCTCTGACAGAAAGAGCTGCAAGCTCCGAGATACGCCTAGCTGAGGTAACTGCAACCAAGAAAGCAACCTTAAGAGACAAGGACCTAAAAGTGCAGGACCTAAGGGGTTCAAAAGGCACCTGAGTAAGGGCCTGTAAGACCCAGGGCAACTCCCAAGTGGGATATCTATGTACTACCGGTGGTCTACTGTTGGTGACCCCTTTTAGAAAGGATCGTACCTTGGGGTGATGGGCCAGTGGCTCTAAGGTGTCACAGGTAAACACCGTGGCCAGAGCCGAGACCTGTCGGCGAATAGTGTTGGGCGCCAAGCCTTTATCAACACCCTCCAACAGATAGTCTAATATCCATGGAATGGTTACCTCTGAGATAGCTAAGTGATTGCTGTCACACCAACGGCAGAAATGTCTCCAAGTGGAGTCATAAATACGATTGGTCGCCGGTCTCCGGGAGGCCTGAATCATAGAAATCACTCCCGAGGAATAAGATTCTTGGGCCAAGGTCCTGCGTTCAAGTGCCAAGCGGCTAACTGCAGCCACTGAGGTTCTGGGTGTTGTATGACTCCCTGCACTAGTCGAATCCGATCTGGAGGAATCCTCCATGGAGGGACCATGGAGAGGCTCACGAGGTCGGCAAACCATGGTCATCTCGGCCAGTTCGGGGCAATGAATATGACCTCTGCCTGTTCCTGCAATACCTTCCTGATAACTGCTGGGATCAGAGGGAGAGGTGGGAAGGCATACAGCAGTCCCCCTGGCCAAGGGCTGCGAAGAGCGTCCGTCCTCTCCGCCCCCGGAGAGGGGAACCTGGAAAAGAACCTTTGAAGTTGGGAGTTCGCCGGAGAGGCGAATAAGTCCAGGACCGGCAACCCGAACCTTTCCTATATCTCCCTGAAGAGATCCGGATGTAGGCTCCATTCCGAATGGTCCACTGTTGCCCGGCTTAAAAAATCCGCCTGACGATTTGCCTCCCCTGAGATGTGTTCGGCTTTTAGGGAGAGGAGATTGCTTTCTGCCCAAGACCCCAATAAAATGGCCTCGGCCATGAGAGATCGGGATCGGGTACCGCCCTGATGGTTCACATGGGCCTTTGCCACCACGTTGTCCGTGAGGACCAGCACGTGCTGCCCTGCCACCTGGTTGCAGAAGTGGCGAAGGGCCAGATGAATGGCTCTCAGTTCCAGCCAGTTGATATTGTGTGCCAGATGTGCTCTGGACCACCGACCCTGAGCCAACTGAGATTGGAAATGGGCCCCCCAACCAAACAGACTGGCGTCTGTGGTCAATGTCAGCCTGCTGGGCTCCTTGAATAGTGACCCTCCTGTCACCTCTGGGGAAGCCCACCACAGAAGGGATCTTAGGGTCTGAAGGGGGACCCGTACCCTTTGGTTGGAAGAGCTTGTGCCCAGTCTTTGGAATGGGAGCAAGAACCATTGAAGGTGTCTGGAGTGTAGTCTGGCCCAAGGCACTATCTCTAAGCAAGATATCATCTTTCCCAGTAACTGGGAGAGGACAGCCAGTGTTGCTACACGCTCCCTGCGGATCTTGAGAACCATGTCTCGAATGCTGTTTTGTCTGTCTCAAGATAGATAGACCCGGCAAAGGTCTGTGTCTATTATCGCGCCCAAGTGTAGTAGGCGTGTTGCGGGAGTCAATTGACTTTTGTGAAAGTTGACTGAGAAACCGTGACCCTGGAGGGTCCTTATGGTGAGGGCCAGTTCCGCCTGGGTGGCCAGAGCGGAGGACGACTGGATGAGATGTTGTCCAGGTAACAATGGATGCGCACCAGTACTAGCCGTAGGTGTGCGGCAAGTACCGCCAGGATCTTGGTGAAGACCCTGGGAGCTGAGGATAGGCCGAAGGGGAGGGCCCTGTACTGGTAATGATTGTTGGAATAACAAAACCGGAGATATTGCCGATGGTTTGGATGTATAGGGATGTGAAGGTATGCCTCTGTAAGGTCTATGGATGTCAGAAAGTCCCCCCGTCTTACGCTTGCCAAGATGGACCGAAGCGTCTGCATCTTGAACTTTCGGTATGACAGGTGAGAGTTCAGGCCCTTGAGGTCTAGTATCGCCGTCCATCCCCCTGAGGCTTTTGGAACCACGAATAGGATGGAGTAAAAACCCTGTTTCAGCTGATCGACTGGAACCCGTTCTATGGCTCGTATGTGTGATAGATGCCGGATGGCCTCCCCCAGGAGGGTCTTCCTGACTGGATTCCTGGGGAGGGGACAGGAAACAAAGCACCAGGGTGGCCTGGCCACTAACTCCAGAGACAGCCCGTCCCTGATGGTGCTTAGCACCCAAGAGTCCGAGGTGGTGGTCTCCCATTGGTGGAGAAAGTAAGTTAGTCTGCCACCTATGGGAGCCTCCCTCCCCGAGTCACCTGGATCTACGGAAGGGACGGCCGCCCCTGCCTCGAAAGGATCTCTTACCCTGAGCCTGCTGTCTGTATCTGTCCCTGTACCCGGAGCGGTCAAAAGAATGGTCCGGGCCTGCGGGAAATGGCCGGGCGACCTGTGCTGAGGCTGAATCTGATCCCGTCCGAAAGGGCTGTCGACGGGTGTACGGGGAGAAACAACGGCCCGGTCTCCTGGAAAGGTGATAGAGAACCCTTTGTTTCTCCCTGTTTTCGACTAAGTAGGGGGTCAGGGCCTCCCCAAAGAGGCGGGCGCCGCGGTACGGGGCGGAAGCTACGCGCCATTTGTGTCTAGTCTCAGCCTTCCAATTTCTAAGCCATAGAAGCCTGTGTGCGGAGACGTTGGATGCGATGGCACGGGCAGAGAATCTTGCCGCCTGCAAGGACACGTCCGCCATGTACTGTGATGCGGCCATGAGCTTTGTCAAGTCCTGATGGACTCTTACCTCTTCCGGGGGAATTCTAGCCCGAAATTGGCGGAGCCACATAAGAGAGACCCTGGCGAAGAATGAGGCTGGGGTAGAAGCTCTTATTGACCAAGCTGAAGCTTGGTGTGTCCTGCGGAAAGAAGCCTCGGATTTTTTATCCTCGGGCTTCAATGCCTCCGCCATATCTCCAGGTACCCTGGAATCAGAATATAAGGGTAGTAAGGATTCATCAACCTCAGGCACCTCCGGGGCCTCATTCAGAACTGGTTCCGTGTCAAGCAACCTGTGGTCTATTCCCCCAGTAGAGGGGGGAGCACCTGGGGCCTCCCATTGACCCCTAATGGATTTTAAAAACATGGGGGGGCAAGGTATATGTTTGTGTAGCACCACCGGTTCTGAAAACAACGGATCCATGTCTTGGCCAGGGAGCTGTTCAGGCACCTGTTCAGGTACCGAAGGCTGAGCCGAGTGTATCCTACCGGTCGCACAGGCCTTGCGGAGCAGGGACAGAAATAGTGAGGGATTAAACAGTCCTATTAGAGGGGGAGGTTCCTGAGTAGGCTCCTCATCGTCCGACCACTCTCCCTCCGCCTGACTGTACTCCGCGTATTCTGAGCCCCCGCTGGCGAAGGAATGAGGAGGTGAATCAGAAATTGGGTACTGGAGGGCACCTGACCCCGCTGGGTCAGGTAATGGCCTAGGAATTATGGGAGCGGGAGTCTCTTGAGGACGCCTTATGGGCACCATGGGTTGGGCAACTGCCTGAGAAACCAACTCTTGCAGATGAGCTTTGAAGGATGGATCCTCCAGCTCACGAAGCCCCGCTGCTGTGGGGGTAAAAGTGGCAGTTGGAGCCTGGCCCACCAGGGGTGATCCCTCAAGGGGCCGTAGCCCCGCTGCAGTTGGGGTAAATGTGGCTTCTGGAGCCTTAGGGTCCTGAAGTCCCTGTTCCTCTTCAAAGAGGGAAAGGAGTTCCTGATAAGGACCAGTTGAAGGAGCCCCCTCTGAATCCCGCTCTGGTGACCATGGGGCCTGAGGCTCAGGTTGAGGGCCACAAGGTAGTGCCACCATTGTGGTAGGGGGCGGCTTAACCGTCTTCCCTACAGCCAGTCTTTGTGCACGTGAGAACTGTCTCTCCAGAGCATGATGCCTACGATTGGCCTGTTTGTCGGCCGCCTTGGAGGCTGCTTTCTTTGAGCCGGCCTTGGTCTTGGCCTTGATTTTTGCGGCTGCCTCCTGACTAGAGGACTTACGCTTTCCGTGTCCACTGGAGGTGGTAGCCTGTGGCTCGGTGTTATCTGCCATTGTAAAGCGAGAGTTTTCAGTGGGGTGCTGAAGCGTCTCGGTCTGCAAGAGATGCGGCTGTTAACCACCTGGGTGGGACTGGCCTCCACGTGGATCAGTGATGGTCCGGCCCACCAGCAAGCGCAGACTCACACTTAGCGACGGCTGTCGCGGGTCACCAGCGATGATGAGACTGAGCGTGAGACCTACTTTGAGGCCAATTTCGTGCTTAGTGACGGGATCAACACGTGTCTCACTTAGTGATGGCAAGCTCAGTATTGACCATTCACTAGATGCAGACTCTGGCAGCAGGCTATGACTGGCAATGCCCAATGATTGTAATTGTGTGGCTTGAATATACAATACAGGGGACCCCTATGTCCCTGGAAATAAGGCCCCAACTGGCAGTGATAAAAGGCCTGATTAGTGAAAGGGACAATAATAAAAATAAAGAAGGTGTGGCCTTTGAGTCCCTGTTTGAGTGAACTAAGATGGCCACCAAGGGAAAATGAAAGTAGGCTGATCGGCCTCTTTTTAATTAGGAGCAGGCCGGCCTGAGGGCTGGTGAGGTGAAACCGAAACCAATTCAGTCTGTGCTCCACGCGGCGCCAAAAATGGAGGCTGCAACGCTTGGTGGAAATTTGGGCACCCTGGGACAGCTGGAGAATAGGGAGCACCCGCCTCGCATCAACAGCTCTCCCAAATCAAACCAGCACCTCACAGGCTCAGAATACGGCCGCCGATCGAGTCGCGGCGGCCAAAATGGCGGCCGCGACGATCGGCCGAAAAATCCAAGGACCCAAGCGGTCCGAAGAGGAGGGGAACGCACTCCCACCCCCAGGGGACACCCCCCCCGAGAAGCCTAGAAGGCAAGAAGATCAAGAAAGTAAGGGAAATCCGATGGGGATCGGATCGCCTCGCGGCGCCCAAAACGGCAGCCGCGATGATCAGCTGTGAGGGGGGAAACACAAACTCAACAAAAAGGCACTCACAACAAATAAGACTTAATTTCCCCTTCTAGAACAGCGCTGATCCCAGCGTAGGCCAGAGGAGAAACAGAAAAACAATGAAAGAATCCACCAATGGAATAGATATAACTAAACCTGATTCTCAAATCGCTGGGAGCCAAAACTACCACGTCTGTCTGGGCTGAAGACCAAAACAAAACTGGGGGCGTGCCCTCAACCAGAGGGGCGTGGCAGCTTTGATTGTTTTGGTCTACGTGGGCAGGAGGTCCAAGATAACCCATTGGTGGATTCTCCATTCTTCACGCTGGGGAAAGGCTCTATTTGTAACCATGTTTACAATATTGAAATGTGTTCCCCTTTGTAGCCATTTCCCAGACTTTTTGCAAAATGTTCTAGGGAAATCTTTTCCAAATGCCGACAATGCCACTCTAGTTTGTGCATATCCCCTTTACGGTCATCTTTTGTTTTTATTTATATTGGATTTTCTTGTTTTTTCACTTAGAGGAAATTATATTTTAACAAGAAACAGAGAGAGACACCCTTTTCTTGGTTGGTACAATACATGATAGCCAAATGATGTTTTCAGACTGGGCTCATCAATTTGATTCATGGAATGGCTGGGGTCTTCCCAAAGCACTACAATCCTTGCTCAAGGATAATTTTGCACAGCTAGTTCCAGTTATTGTAGCATCTGTCTCCTTTATTATACGTACAATTATTATTTTTAATAGAAAGAGGAAAATATTCTGTACAAAGCTCCTGCCAGGAAAATAACATTTATTCTTTGAAGGATAAATATTGGGAAGCAACGTCTCTTTTATATCTGGGGAAATGAGTGTCTTGCAGAATTCACCCGTTAATTCCATGTGAACCAAGGCAACGCCACCCTGGACAAACGAATCACATAGCTACATGAATCTGCACACCCACACAAACACACATCATTCTGAAGACAAGTGCAGCAGTATGCACTCTTATGAACTTAAAAACAATAATTGTGGGTCATTAAAAAAAGAATGCTGAAATTTCAGAAACATTCTTAAAATTTAGCAAGAGGAATTTGTTATGGATTAAAAACTTTAATGTAGTCAGGTAACATTGCCAGGAAATCGTTCTGCTTAAGACTTTACAGCTGCTGTTAGTTAGAAAGGACAGTAGTTTGACACAATTAATACTTGTTTTGCTACAGCCTAATATTCTGCGACAGTCATTTGAAACAGCAAAAGGCCATTTCTTATAAAAGCTAGAGGTGCAATCAAAAAGATCAGGACAACCTTAGGTCTCACATGACTATAATGCTCCTATACTGACCCTGGCCCGTCCCCAAGTGCTGCTATGATGTTTTCTACCGGTGGGAAGTGGGGTGTTCTTGGGAGGGTTGAACAAAGAAAGCTGGGAATGCACACCAAGAGTACAGCAATAGCAATATTACTTAGACTTATATATATCACTTCATAGTGGTTGACAGAGTCAGCATATTGTCCCCAACAATCTGGGTCCCCATTTTATTGACCTCGGAAGGATGGAAGGCTGAGTCAACCTTGAACTGGTATGGATCGAAGGAATCAAACGCCTGGCAATATGAGCAGAGTTAGCTGCAATACTGCATTGTAAGCACTGCGCCATCACGGCTCAAGTTCTCAGTTCAAGTATAAGTTCCCAGGAGGGTCATCCAACATGAAGGTCATCCCAGCTACCCAGTGAAAGCAAGCAGTCATCTGTATTGGGCAGCAGTAATATAGGAAGATGCTGGAGGTGGAAGAACAACAGCAAATGGATAAATTTGTACTGCACAGGATAAGGCAATGGAAAAATACTCCTGTGTTTTTATCTATGGGTAGATAATATGCAATGATTGACAATACAGTGCCAGATGACGGGCCCTACAGGTTGAACATATATATTAAGGGAAGTTGGATTAGAAAACATTGAGCATGGTTTTAAGGCTGGAGGAAAAAACATCAATAACCTGTCCTCCTCTGATGAAAATGAAAATAACCTGAAAACCCTAGTAATGAAAGGCAGAGTGAAAAAGAGACTATGATTAAATGTAAAGGAGACTAGACTAATGATAACAAATATAACAACCATTCTTAGAACTGGCAATGAGGACACTGAGATAATAGATATCTTCTGCCTTTTTGGACTGAACACTCATAGAAAAGGAACCAGCAGTAAAGAAATATGCTACAGACTAGCATTTCATAGAGCTGTAATGAAGGCCTTGGAAAAGGTATTAAGATGTCACTATATGTCTATAAAGATCAGAATCATGCAGGCAATGGTTTTCCATGTGACATTCTATGAAGGTGAAGATTGAACTTTGAAAAAGTAGGATATAAAGTGTGTTGATGCTTTTGAACTTTGATATAGGAGAAGACTCTTGAGAATATCATAAAAAAAAACAAGCAAAAAAATGGATCATTGAATAAACCAATCCAGAGTTTTCACTCAGGCACAAATAACCAGACTCAAATTACCAGATTTGGAAACATTATGCAAAGAACCAGTTTCTTTGAAAAATTCATAATGCTGGGAACAGTGAACAGAGAAGTGGTGTTCTTGTGTGAAATCCAAAGCACCTCTTCTGAACCTTTTCAAAATGTGCAAAACCTTAGTTTCTACACTTACCATTTAAAGAGGTCCACTTATCTGAAATGGGAAAGTCTATATAATTTCTAGACTAGTCTTACCTAATCTGATGCTATGCAGAATGTTGGAGCTACTATTTCTAGAATTCAATTGGTTATACCTGCTGGGAATTTTGGAAGTTCTTATCCTTGCCCATCGCAAACCTATTCTAGAAAGAACTTTTCCAAGGATTATCTATATGCTTATGTATTTCTTCTCGAAGACTGGCAGTGTCAAGATTATAAGGAATGTTTTCTTTATTTTATGCGCCTTAAGCAATTAGAACATTGTCATCCTAAAAAGTGATAAATTGCAAACCTATGTTGAGCTATGCATAAATGAAATTTGCTGGGCCATGTACCATTCCAGTTTTGTTTTCCAATTCTTTCTCCCATATTACATAAACCTTATGCTGTAAGTAAGATCTGTGATAAGCCTTTAATTAAATCTTGCTATAATCTTTTTATGGTACAAGTGTAGCAGCAGGTGACCATGAATTGATTCCTTTTAATTTAACTGCATTACTAAATACATTCCCTTATGTATTAGAATGGAGAAACTATTGAATTCAAGGGGAATAATAATATTAAATTTTCCAATTAAATTATTTTTAATGTAATTCAATGTAGTTTCACCCTTATTTTGCCCATCTTTCAACACCTGGCCTGGTCTCTGTTGACATGAACTCTCAACATTCCACTGTAAGCATCAGAGTTGTGTACTTCTAAGATAATGGAGCAATAATTAAAATGGAAGAAAATGCATCATCCATTTAAATGTATTTATTAATTCAGTGAATTAGTTCCAACCCCAGCTGGCGCTTCCTGCATTTTCTGTGGCACACTAATGGAATGAAAGAGGCTACTAGAGGTATAGTTAAAATACACCATGAATTTCTTTTTAGATAATACTAGCAGTTGGGAGAAAAGAAAGGAGGAAAGTGGAAAATGAATTAAATTTTAATTATGTGTGTATGGCACTGGTCTCTTTAAGGTTGCTGTGCAACAGAATAAGATCACTAGCTGGGGAGCTGAAAATGAAGACAAGTATTTTGTGCTTTGAGGTAAATGGTTACAAAATTTAAACAAATATCACACTGATTAAGCAAGTAAAATAAGGTACATTCCATTTATG
Source organism: Azemiops feae (assembly GCA_023970755.1). NCBI lineage: Eukaryota > Metazoa > Chordata > Lepidosauria > Squamata > Viperidae > Azemiops > Azemiops feae. The sequence goes on along the minus strand of JALGBA010000392.1, from coordinate 88,641 downwards.
TAACTGCATGAGGAGATGTATCAATTTAGCTATTTAAAATAGATAACAAAATCTCAAGGTGCTTTCCACCTTGTTCTAATTGAAACAGAATGAAAAGGCTCCTTTCAAAGCATTTTCACACACTTTTCTATACATACAGGAATATAAAAACTCAAGGGATTGTGAACATTGGAGAGAGCCCTCATATCAAAAATCTGATTGGCCTTAAAATACATAGATCTCTGCTACTATTGGAGATGTTTCATAGTTCACATTGTTTTTATAGAAAGATTAACTTGATGTAGAAAGATGTCCTAACAGCCATGAAACGTCAAGCATTTTTAAACCCGGCTTCCATTTCTACTGTCACTCTGTTCTACGAACCTGGATTAGCTGAAGAAACGCTTATTATAGACATTATTATTAGTTGGCAGATGTAAATCATTCTACCAGCTCAATTATTTTCAAAAACTATCAGTGTTCAACCAGCTTCAGTAAATACTAATCAAAGTGTGCAAGAAAACCCATTGGGCATCCAGAAGAAGAACGAACTAGACAAAAATGCAACCCCCATATCCCCATAGATTATAAGAAATAGAAATCTATTTCAACTTTTCAGCATGCAAGTTACTTTAATATGCTAGAATTTATATAGAGATGGAGCTTAGCTTTTACTGGCTGGATGTCCTTCCTGACGCCTACGTGGAGTTCACGTGCCCTGAGAGAGAAACATCTGTCAATGCCTAGGATTGAACTCTCAACCTTTCAGGTGGGAGGAGAGCTTCTTCACCAATAGACCATCATGCAGCTTCTCTCTCTCTCTCTCTCTCTCTCTCTCTCTCTCTCTCTCTCTCCCACACACGCACACACAGGTATAGTTGCCAAAGGCAAAAAATATGATCACATGACCACAGCTGCCATTCCCTCCATCTGTCAGAACTTTAATCGTAAATACCATTTTTGGGAACTGCTGTAACTTCAAATGGTTGCTAAGTGGCCAGTTGTAAGTCAAGGACTACCTGTATCCTGCCATAACTTATCTTACTGGGAAAATTCACTTATTTACAAAAGCTGATTTTAGGAAGGAAAAAAGGATGCAATCCCTCCTACTTCATCACATTATCATTTCTAATAAAAAAATACCTTGTTCATACACTATTCCCTCATCCACTGACTTCTATTATAAAAACATGGTGGAAATAGTCTATTGTTAATGAGCTGTACACATCTCCCGCATTCAAAGTTGCTGTTCTACAACCTCACAAAGCCACACATTCTCTGTACGAAAATGTTAATCAACCCGAATATGAGCTTTCAGTGGGGCCCTTGAGAGAATCAACACCGTTGCTAGCTACAAATCAGTGAGCCCATCTCCAAACTGAAAAAAAGCAAAGCAAAGCAAAGCGGAGTCTCACCACTCTCAAGCAACCATGGCTTAAAGTTGGCTTCCAGCCACAGCAAACAAAGCTGCATGTTAATTCAAAGATCTGAACTGATAAACTGTGGCATCTTTTCCCTTGTTCTGAAATAATCACATGTATTCAGAAAGGTGGAACAGAAGATGGGCTGCAATTTGATTCCAAAAAAGCACACAGAGTTTTATACTGGCAAGGAACAAAGCTGCTATACAGAGTGAAGCTACTGTTTTTCTTTTTAATACAATCTGCCTGATACCAAGACATAAATACTAGTTCTTTTTAATGAATTCTTCTGCGGATTTTCTTCCTTACCTACTCTAAGGATTAGGAGGAGATTATAATACCTAAATTCATTTGATCCTCTGAACCACCATATAAAAAAAAGAAGTCAAGTAACTGCCTCCAATTATTTGCTTGGGAAGATTTGATCTTACTGATATCCAAGCTCAGACCTATGTCCTGCAACGATGTTGGCTTCCTATATGCTCTCTTCAGGGATACTACCGTTAACAGAGTTGTTTCTTGCATTCATACAAACATATACATGTGAAAATGTTAGTAATTCTCAGGACATCGCCAACACACTTGTGAAGAGTAGTCTAAAGAGCTTAAATATGTCAATAATGCAGTACATTAGGGCCACCAGATCTCAACATCTAGTGTTCATGCAGCTTTCTATAACACTGTGTGTGTAATTTTTTCCCCTTATTTTTCCTCTCTTTTTTTGCACTTTGTTTTTTAATGCATTTTTGTGTTAGCTTTTTTTGTTTCAGTTTTATCTGTTTAATATAATCCTTAATAAAAATTATTGGGGGGAAAAACAGAGTAAGAGAAGGAGAACCAATGTATCTTGCACAATATTAAAGATATTTTTGTTCACGCATTCCTTCTCAAGTATTTAGGTAACTCATCTGAAATCTTACAAGAGCCACATATACATTAGCTCAGTAATGCATTAGCTCAGCCCACTCAAAGCAATAATTTGTATATTGTCAGAAGGGACCTTTTCTTGCAATAGAGTCCTGAGTATTTTTACTCAGCTGGGTGACAAGGTGGTGAGAGAAAACAAACACCTCTGGAGAAAATACTAGGGATGATTAGCTTGTAGAAGAGAAAATTAAAATGTGACATAATCGCTCTTTTCAAACATCTGAAGGGCTATCACAAAGAAGATGGAGAAGAGCTGCTCTCTCTTGGTCCAGAAGGCAGAATAATAAAAAATGGGTAGAAATTAGAGGGAAGCAAAGTTCAGCTAAAAGTTTGAAGAAATGTCTAACAATGGCACACACAGCCTCAGGAGAAAATAATTGTTGTAGCCTTTCAGCAGAGGCTACCCAGTCATTGCTCGGTGATATAAATACTGTACTGAGCAGATTTATTTAATTTATTTGTTTAAAATACTTGTACAGCTGCCCAGCCTAAACTCAATTTCTGGACAGCTCCCAACATTAATATAAAAACAATATCAAACAAAAAAACAAGTTCTGTGATCCAGCAGAAATATGATGCAAATATTAAGCATGGCTTCATTTTCACTCTATGAAACAAACAAAAGAAAATCAGACCATTTTTTTCTGTGCTGCAGAATTAGTTTAGGCTCTTCATGCAAGTTCTGAAATCTCTTAGCATTTTGATAAGCACACAGTCTCTACACCTGTCAAGTTTGTGAGTTTGTGAGTAACTGTGATTTAATTTCTTCCTAATTAGTGCAGTTTCTGCAGCCTTCTAAACGTAAAAACTGATAAGACTCCAGATGCTAAAGATGTTCCATATAATAAGATTCTTTATAGGAGAGCATCTCCAGGAGGACATTATTCAGGCTCCTAATTCTGGAATAAATGACTGGGAACAAAATCATTGCAATGATTATTTATATGTGTTGCCATCCTGACATTAAAAAAAATATGCAATAACTCAGAAAATCGAAGTAGCGGATGAAGCCAATTATAAGCATAAGACTAGAGATTTCATGGGGACTAGTTAAAGAATTCTAGGAGTTAAAAATATAAATTAAACCCAAGCTTTGAACCTCGTTATTTCTTCTTACAGGGATATAAGAAGAAAGTTTTAGCCATAAGCTACTTTAAATATATATATGTTATTAATTATGGATTTCTGAAGCCAGAGCTTCAAAACATATGTTGCTTTAAAACTTGCTTTGCTACAGTGCTTTGAACCTGCCGTCGTGCATCAAAGAAAGAACATGAGCTAAATTAAATTAATTTTCTTGGATTTTCCAACAGAGACTGACATCTATTATATTTAATTGCTTTCTTTTGTGACTTACATGGAAAAAAGTTGAGCTTACAAGAGGTCCAGTTAGAAAAAGAACAGCTACTAAGCCCATCCTCCCAGAAATTACTTTCAGGATTAAATAAGCAGCTCTCCTTTGCATACCTAAACAGTAGCTCCTTCGAAAAAGAGAAGAAGGGCAAGGAGGCCTGTATCTTATTTCCTAATGGTGACAACTGTACACCTGTATTGTTTCCCTTCTACGTTCCACAACCACAACAATGAATTACAAGCTCTGGGTAACACACCTGTTGCAATTACTACAAAACCAACAATTATGGATCCCACAAGCATACAGTTCAAAGAAGACAAGGGGAAAAAGTATGAAAAGCAGTAGGAAAAACAACAACCACACTTTCAATCCTTTAAAAGCAGTCTTCTCCCCTTCCTCTTCTTCCTCCTTCTATTCAGCAAGGTATTTTTTTAGCTAAGAAGGAACGCAAACGTATTCTGGATCAGAGCAATTACTTTTCTTCCTGGGCTTACCATAGGACTGCAGTCAGCCATTTGAACTCTGCAGCATGTACCGATCCTTGCAGAACTGTGTGGATTGAAATAACTGAACAGCTGAACTGCATTGATAAAAACTGAGGAAATGAACATCAAGCCATGTCTAGAGTATGCTAATCCATGAGGTAACATGAACATGCCTTTCAAAGCCAACCAAAGTAGCTTACGCTCTAACTAATTTATGCAATTACATTTATTTAGGCACACATCATAATATATTATATCCTTCCTGGTCATGAAAATAGGGAAAGAAATGTCGTGCATTGTCATCCTTTCTAAAACTAACTATCCAGCATGAACTGAACGGTCTTTTTTTTTTTCCCCAATGGTATATTGGATTTCGGGAGACAACCTGGTCGAGTCCCTGCAGTTTTCTTGGCAAGGTTTTTCATAAGCAGTGTGCCATTGCCTCCTTCCTAGGGCAGAGACAAAGTGACTGGCTGCATGTGATCCAGCTGGCTTTGTGTTTAAGGCAGGATCAGACATCATAGTCTCTTGGTTTCTAGTCTTGATGACTTAACCACTACATCAAACCGGCTATCTTAGTCTGTACTCCCAGTCTAACCCCAACTGCAGTTCAGAGGTCTTTATAGATCTTTTCCATTACCAACTGCTGATCGTGCTGGACACATCTGACATTTTCAATTTTAATGACAGTCACCCCTTTGCTCTTTTTCTTTAGTAAAAGAAAGCATGACCCGAGTATCCCATTCCAATTTTTATACTGCCAACTGAAAAACCTTTAGCCCTACTCAGGCATCACTAAACTCTCCGTGCAAATAGCTGTAAGCAACCTCATCTCTTTTTGAGGTTGTGCTCCTGATGTCAATTACTAACCTCCCTCTGCAAGTATAATAAGGTCATACTTATATGTATACTCCTTGGCTTTCATATGACACCAGATTCTGTGCAGTCAGCTGTATGTGTGGAGGTCTACACACCCTATGACAGACATAATATGCACACCTATGACACAGAGACCTTTATTTAACTGATGTCAGAGGCACAACATTGCTTTCTACTGCTTGCATTTTACTAATTTTCCTAGGGGTTTATTAAGTGTTGAAATCACATTCGCCCGAAGTCTGTTTGGCCACAAATTTGCTATCAATTAAGGAAGTTTTTAAAACTCACACCTTACACCTCTGCAAAAGCCCTTGTGCCCTCTCCCACTTACCTGCTTTCCAACTTGCCTGTAAGCCACTTGAGGCTTGCAATTTCCTGCCGGTTTCCCCTTTGACTTGGTTGTGAAAAACCAGTAGGAGGCTAACAATTGTGGGATTCAGTTAATGATGGCAACCGGGACTTCTGGGATTGTCATTGCTAAGTGATGCCTTACAACCACATTGCTTAGCTACAGAAATCCCAATCACTGCCATCAGTCTAGGACTACCTGTATAGCCATAGAGGCAGACCCATTTCCTTTCTCAGAGGCCTACCTGATTCCATGCAGACAATGATGGCAGAAAGTAAAGAAGATTCTGAGGGTTTTGGAAACAGAAAAAGTGAAAAAAAGCAACAATAATTGATTTCCGTTTCCATTTTCTCATCAATAGGTTCACGCTGTTCTCAAAAGAAGCTACAATCTTTTTCCTGATGGACACAGCCAACTGGGCACACCAGGTGATAAGGAAAGGAAATTTCTTATTAACTGTAGAAGTATTTTATGGTCTTGTTGTAAGACTTTGGAAAGTGCAATAACTAAAGAGAAGGGGCGTTGTCTTACCTGAACGCCTTTTCTCAGCGTGATGAATGGAGAATCCACCAATGGGTTATCTTGGACCTCCTGCCCACTTAGACCAAAACAATCAAAGCTGCCACGCCTCTCTGGTTGAGGGCACGCCCCCAGTTTCGAAAGGGCGAAGCCAATGACTGTACGACGTGTTGGCTCCCAGACCCTAAACACTGGACCTGACTGCGTCCAAGGGATGGGTGTGGATTCTCCATTCATCACGCTGAGAAAAGGCGTTCAGGTAAGACAACGCCCCTTCTCCAGCGTGAAAGAATGGAGAATCCACCAATGGGACTTACCAAAGCCCTACTGTCCCAATGGGAGGGGAGCAGACTGGGCCAGTGTCCCTGCCGCCAGCACCACCTGTTGCAGTACCCTGCGGCCAAAGGATGCCTCCGCCGAGGCAAACTTATCAAGGCGATAATGGCACACAAAAGGGGAAGGCGAGGACCATGTCGCCGCCCTGCAAATGTCCTCAATGCTGGCCTGTGTGGCCCATGCTGCTGAGGTAGCAGCACTGCGAGTAGAATGGGCCGTCAAGTGACCTGGAACTGGTAAAGAAGATGTCTGATACGCTTCGGAAATACAGGCCCTAATCCACCTGCCAACGGTAGAGGAAGATACCTTCTTACCCTTGGAGGCCGGGTGGAAGGAAACAAAAAAAAAGGCCTCAGATCTACGAAAGGACTCCGTCCGCTTGACGCAACAGCGCAACGCCCTGCGAACATCGAGAGTGTGCCATTGCCTTTCCAAAGTATGAGACGGATTAGGACAAAAGTTCGGTAACACGATCTCCTGTGCCCTGTGGAAAATGGTGTTCACCTTAGGAACGCATGAGGGGTCCAGGCGTAGGACCACTCTGTCCGTGTGAAAGACACACAGGTTTTTTCTGACAGAAAGAGCTGCAAGCTCCGAGATGCGCCTAGCCGAGGTAACTGCAACCAAGAAAGCAACCTTAAGAGACAAGGACCTAAAAGTGCAGGACCTAAGGGGGTCAAAAGGCGCCTGAGTAAGGGCCTGTAAGACCCGGGGCAAATTCCAAGAGGGATATCTATGTACTACCGGCGGTCTACTGTTGGTGACCCCTTTTAGAAAGGATCGTACCTTGGGGTGATGGGCCAGTGGCTCTAAGGTGTCACAGGTAAACACCGTGGCTGGAGCCGAGATCAGTCGGCGAATAGTGTTGGGCGCCAAGCCTTTATCAACACCCTCCAACAAATAGTCTAATATCCGTGGAATGGTTACCTCTGAGATAGCTAAGTGGTTGCTGTCACACCAACGGCAGAAATATCTCGAAGTGGAGTCATAAATGCGATTGGTCGCCGGTCTCCGGGAGGCCTGAATCATAGAAATCACTCCCGAGGAATAAGATTCTTGGGTCAAGGCCCTGCGTTCAAGTGCCAAGCGGCTAACTGCAGCCACTGAGGCTCCAGTTGTTGTATGGCCCCCTGCACTAGGCGAATCCGATTTGGAGGAATCCTCCATGGAGGGACCATGGAGAGGCTCACGAGGTCGGCAAACCACGGTCGTCTCGGCCAGTGCGGGGCAATGAATATGACCTCTGCCTGTTCCTGCAATACCTTCCTGATAACTGCTGGGATCAGAGGGAGAGGTGGGAAGGCATACAGTAGTCCCCCTGGCCAAGGGCTGCGAATAGCGTCCGTCCTCTCCGCCCCCGGAGAGGGGAACCTGGAACAGAACCTTTGAAGTTGGGAGTTCGCCGGAGAGGCGAATAAGTCTAGGACCGGCAACCCGAATCTGTCCGATATCTCCCTGAAGAGATCCGGATGTAGGCTCCATTCCGAATGGTCCACTGATGCCCGGCTTAAAAAATCCACCTGACGGTTTGCCTTCCCTGAGATGTGTTCGGCTTTCAGGGAGAGGAGATTGCTTTCTGCCCAAGACCCCAATAACATGGCCTCGGCCATGAGAGATCGGGATCGGGTACCGCCCTGACATGGGCCTTTGCCGCCACGTTGTCCGTGAGGACTAGCACGTGCTGCCCCGCCACCTGGTTGCAGAGGTGGCGAAGGGCCAGATGAATGGCTCTCAGTTCCAGCCAGTTGATATTGTGTGCCAGATCTGCTCTGGACCACTGACCCTGAGCCAACTGAGATTGGAAATGGGCCCCCCAACCAAACAGACTGGCGTCTGTGGTCAATGTCAGCCTGCTGGGCTCCTTGAATAGTGACCCTTTTGCCACCTCTGGGGAGGCCCACCACAGAAGGGATCTTAGGGTCTGAAGGGGGACCCGTACCCTTTGGTTGGAAGAGCTTGTGCCCAGTCTTTGGAATGGGAGCAAGAACCATTGAAGGTGTCTGGAGTGTAGCCTGGCCCAAGGCACTATCTCTAGGCAAGATATCATCTTTCCCAGTAACTGGGAGAAGACAGCCAGTGTTGCTACACGCTCCCTGCGGATCTTGAGAACCATGTCTCGAATGTCGTCTTGTCTGTCTCGAGATAGATAGACCCGGCAAAGGTCTGTGTCTGTTATCGCGCCCAAGTGTAGTAGGCGTGTTGCGGGAGTCAATTGACTCTTGTGAAAGTTGACTGAGAAACCGTGACCCTGGAGGGTCCTTATGGTGAGGGCCAGTTCCGCTTGGGCGGCCAGAGCGGAGGACGACTGGATGAGAATGTCGTCCAGGTAACATTGGACGCGCACCGGTACTAGTCGTAGGTGTGCGGCAAGTACCGCCAGGATCTTGGTGAAGACCCTGGGAGCTGGGGATAGGCCGAAGGGGAGGGCCCTGTACTGGTAATGATTGTTGGAATAACAAAACCGGAGATATTGCCGATGGTTTGGATGAATAGAAAGTCCCCCCGTCGTACGCTTGCCAAGATGGACCGAAGCGTCTGCATCTTGAACTTTCGGTACGACAGGTGAGAGCTCAGGCCCTTGAGGTCTAGTATCGCCCTCCATCCCCCTGAGGCTTTTGGAACCACGAATAGGATGGAGTAAAAACCCTGTTTCAGCTGATCGACTGGAACCCGTTCTATGGCTCGTATGTGTAATAGATGCCGGATGGCCTCCCCCAGGAGGGTCTTCCTGACTGGCTTCCTGAGGAGGGGACAGGAAACAAGGCGCCAGGGTGGCCTGGCCACGGACTCCAGAGACAGCCCGTCCCTGATGGTGCTTAGCACCCAAGAGTCCGAGGTGGTGGTCTCCCATTGGTGGAGAAAGTAAGTTAGTCTGCCGCCTATGGGAGCTTCCCTCCCCGAGTCACCTGGATCTACGGAACGGGCGGCCGCCTCTGCCTCGAAAGGGTCTCTTACCCTGAGCCTGCTGTCTGTATCTGTCCCTGTACCTGGACCGGTCAAAAGAACGGTCCGAGCCTGCGGGAAATGGCCGGGCGACCTGTGCTGAGGCCGAATCTGATCCCGTCCGAAAGGGCTGCCGACGGGTGTACGGGGAGAAACGACGGCCAGGTCTCCTGGAAAGGTAGTAGAGAACCCTTCGTTTCTCCTTGTTTTCGACTCAGTAGGGAGTCAGGACCTCCCCAAAGAGGCGGGCACCGCGGTACGGGGCGGAAGCTACGCGCCATTTGTGTCTAGTCTCAGCCTTCCAATTTCTAAGCCATAGAAGCCTGCGTGCGGAGACGTTGGATGCGATGACCCGGGCAGAAAATCTTGCCGCCTGCAAGGACACGTCCGCCATGTACTGTGATGCGGCCATGAGCTTTATCAAGTCCTGGTGGACTCTTACCTCTTCCGGGGAATTCTAGCCTGCAATTGGCGGAGCCACATAAGAGAGACCCTGGCGAAGAATGAGGCCGGGGTAGAAGCTCTTATAGACCAAGCTGAAGCTTGGTGTGTCCTGCGGAAAGAAGCCTCGGATTTTTTATCCTCGGGCTTCAACGCCTCCACCATATCTCCAGGTACCCTGGAATCAGAATATAAGGGTAGTAAGGATTCATCAACCTCAGGCACCTCCAGGGCCTCATTCAGAGCTGGTTCCGTGTCAAGCAGCCTGCGGTCTATTCCCCCAGTAGAGGGGGGGAGCACCTGGGGCCTCCCATTGACCCCTAATGGATGTTTTTTTTGTTTTTTTTTTTAAACATGGGGGGGCAAGGTATATGTTTGTGTAACACCACCGGTTCTAAAAGCAGCGGATCCGTGTCTTGGCCAGGAAGCTGTTCAGGCACCTGTTCAGGTACCGAAGGCTGAGCCGAGTGTATCCTACCAGTCGCACATTTAGGGGACTTACGCTTTCCGTGTCCACTGGAGGTGGTAGCCTGTGGCTCGGTGTTATCTGCCATTGTAAAGCGAGAGTGTTCAGTGGGGTGCTGAAGCGTCTCGGTCTGCAAGAGATGCGGCTGTTCCCCACCTGAGTGGGACTTGCCTCCACGTGGATCAGTGATGGTCCGGCCCACCGGCAAGCGCAGACTCACACTTAGCGACGGCTGTCGCGGGTCACCAGCGATAATGAGACTGAGCGTGAGACCTACTTTGAGGCCAATGTCGCACTTAGTGACGGGATCAACACGTGTCTCACTTAGTGACGGCAAGCTCAGTATTGACCGTTCACTAGATGCAGACTGTGGCAGCAGGCTATGACTGGCAAGGCCCATGTAAATGTGGCTTCTGGAGCCTTAGGGTCCTGAAGTCCCTGTTCCTCTTCAAAGAGGGAAAGGAGTTCCTGATAAGGACCAGTTGAAGGAGCCCCTTCTAAATCCTGCTCTGGTGACCATGGGGCCTGAGGCTCAGGTTGAGAGCCACAAGGGAGTGCCACCATTGTGGTAGGGGGCGGCTTAACCGTCTCCCTTACAGCCAGTTATTGCGCACGTGAGAACTGTCTCTCCAGGGCACGATGCCTACGATTGGCCTGTTTGTCGGCCGCCTTGGAGGCTGCTTTCTTTGGGCCGGCCTTGGCCTTGGCCTTGATTTTTGCGGCTGCCTCCTGACTAGAGGACTTACGCTTTCCGTGCCCACTGGAGGTGGAAGCCTGTGGCTCGGTGTTATCTGCCATTGTAAAGCGAGAGTTTTCAGTGGGGTGCTGAAGCGTCTCGGCCTGCAAGAGATGCGGCTGTTCCCCACCTGAGTGGGACTTGCCTCCACGTGGATCAGTGATGGTCCGGCCCACCGGCAAGCGCGGACTCACTTAGCGACGGCTGTCGCGGGTCACCAGCGATGATGAGACTGAGCGTGAGACCTACTTTGAGGCCAATTTCGCGCTTAGTGACGGGATCAACACGTGTCTCACTTAGTGACGGCAAGCTCAGTATTGACCGTTCACTAGATGCAGACTATGGCAGCAGGCTATGACTGGCAATGCTCAATGGCTGTGATTGTGTTTAAAGACCTGGGACTCTCAGGCAATCTCTCATCCAAGTACTAACCAGGCACAATCCTTCTTAGCTTCTAAGATCAGTCAAGCTCAAGAAAATGCTGCCACCTGCTGAGGCTGGCTTGCATATACAATAAGAGGACCCCTATGTCCCTTGTGGCCTTTTGAGTCTATGTTTGAGTGAACTGAGATGGGCCAAGGGAAAACGAAAGTAGGCTGATCGGCCTCTTCTTAGTCAGGAGAAGGCCGGCCTGAAAGCTGGTGAGGTGGGAAGGTGAAACCGAAACTAATTCAGTCTGTGCTCCACGCAGTCCAAAAACGGAGGCCGCAACTCACAGGTAAATTTGGGCACCCTGGGACAGCTGGAGAATAGGGAGCAGCCCCCTTACATCCACAGCTCTCCCAAATTGACCCAGCACCTCACAGGCTTGTAATAAAGCAGCCGATCGGCCTAAATTTCCAAGGCTCTAAGCAGTCCGGAGAGGGGGGGAATGCACTCCCACCCCCAGGGGACACCCCCCAGAGAAGCCTAGAAGGCTAAACAAGCAAGGAGAAGTAGGAAAAAACCGATTGGGATCGGCAGCCGCGACGATCAGCTGTGGGGGGGGAACCTAAATTCAACGAAAAGGCACTCACAACGAATAAAACCTTTTTTCCCCTTCTAGAACAGCGCTGATCCCAGTGCTGTCCAGAGGAGAAAAAACAATGAAGAATCCACCAATGGAATAGTTTTAAATAAAGCCTCATTCTCAAATAGATTTAAATAAAGCCTGATTCTCAAAATAGTTTTAAATAAAACCTGATTTTCAAATCGCTGGGAGCCAAAACTACCACGTCTGTCTGGGCTGAAGACCAAAACGAAACTGGGGGCGTGCCCTCAACCAGAGAGGCGTGGCAGCTTTGATTGTTTTGGTCTAAGTGGGCAGGAGGTCCAAGATAACCCATTGGTGGATTCTCCATTCTTTCACGCTGGAGAAAGGGGAATACGAGATTGGTTGACAGCTCCTGCTATCAGTGCTGAATGGACCTGCTGAAGCCCTATGGATAAAGCTTAATTTGTGCACATGTGCTCTTTGTAGAAGAGATAGAGGCTTAGGAAAACAAACAAGTACACTGTTCACACAAAGAAAAATAACACGCTTTAAACATTATTATCAAGTTGATCAGCGCAAATAACAAGTAACAATTAACAAAAGTTTGAAACAGCAAGCAATTGAACATATCTTGTGATGTACCAGATTTACTGCCTGCTGTGGAAAACCAATTCCTGATTTTACAAATGAATTATTGTTATCTTGTCCAGAGATCCAAATACTCCAAAACTGCTAGCAGTTACAGTACATCTTCATTTTACAAAATTTAGTGGACTTTGAATGCAACCGACAAAATTTCCATCCAGTCTTCTCCTGAAATAACAAATTGGTTGCATCACAGTCAATCTAGACAAAACACTTAAATTTATGTTAAATTATATTTAAGCCATTTCGGTCAGTTTGCACCATTATGTAACAGTTTAAATGTTAATGTAGTCCACATCTATAAATGTCTGAGCACATGCAAATCCCACATTTAATTTTTAATGAGATGAAAGATAAAAAGGTATAAAATGGAAAGCGAACATAATAAAGGAACTTGAAAGCTTCTACATTCTTTCCCAAGGATGCAAAGCTGATTAAAAACAGCCAGCCAGCATTGCATCTCATATGCAATTATATCATATGCTAATCTAGCCTGGCAACAGCACAAGAAACAACACACTCCATCAAATAAACCTTCAACATCAGTTTTTCACAGAATGTTTCGTTTCCTTTTATAGTTCATTATGTTTTCCAGCCCAGACATACAGGCTTCACGTTAGAAAGCTAGGCACAAAATATCATGATTTCACAGAAATAAAAAACAAACTTGTTAGTGGTTAACTATAACCCAGGCTACAGTATTGCCCAAATAAGCTCTGTATCATCAACATTTTATGATTATTTTAAATCATATTCAGAATGATGATGTACAGAATAAATGCAACAAAGACACAATCCACTTGATACCTGTTAACTTCTGCAAGACAACATAAAGCATACTCCTATATATATATAAAGAAATATGTCCCAGATAGAAAAGTTGAGAAATAAAACTTTATGTATTTATTTGTGTGTGTGTGTTTGTGTGTGTGTGTGTGTGTGAGAGAGAGAGAGAGAGAGAGAGAGAGAGATTATTTTCAGATTTTAGATGGAAATAGTGCACAACTAATAATCAAGCCACGCAATATTACTGATATAAAGTGCAGAAAGTCTTGTAAAGTGAGATCTTGAGTCTGACCTGGACATAGGAGGTATTTTATTGCACAGATAAAACTGACAAGACCTGGAATCTATAAATGGAGCACCTAGGTACTACATCACTTCTTTATGTAATGTTATACATGATCACTCACTGAACTTAACAGGGCAAGATGTAAATACTTCCAAAGAGGTTCATTGGGAAGCTTTTCACAAATGCATTGTGTTGGCTCAGATGATACATTCAAAAATGTGTGTGAATCTTTCACCAAGCTGGCTGGGATTTCTAAATCCTGCAATTCAGACACATCCGCCAAGTACCAGGTTAGGGAAAGTAGGCATAGTAGGGAAAGAAGGCATAAGAAGATAAAGCCTAAGACATTCAGTTGAAATGGAGAATTATATTGTTTCTTTGGTTTTCTTTGCTATTTTTCTTAGGCCTCTACAAGGTAAGGAAAAGTTTGTCAAATCAGGTGCAACTCTCTATGCATCAGTGTGTGGAGACAGCCAGGAGCAGCTCAGAAAGCAGCTGTGCAACTCTAGAGGAAGAAGTGGTTGCTTTAATACAAAATATATGTTTGTCTCCATGTTGGGAAGCATCTTCTTCTAAGCTTTTCTTCAATAGCAATAGCAATAGCAACAGCACTTAGTGCTGTACAGCAACAGTGCTTTACAGCCCTGTCTAAGTGGTTTACAGAGTCAGCATATTGCCCCCAACAATCTGGGTCCTCATTTTATCGACCTCGGAAGGATGGACGCCTGAGTCAACCTTGAGCCGATGAGAATCGAACTGCCAAACTGCAGGCAGCCGGCCGTCAACAGAAGTAGCTTGCAGTATTGCATTCAAACCACTATGTCACCACGGCTCATCAATCCCATGGCTTAGTTTTCAAGGTCACCCATGGGCAACGCAGTATACAAAATACATCTGTTAAGCTGCATCTGCAGGTCTTATAGATTAGTTCCCTCCATTCTTTCCACTGTTTTACAACTGTGTTTGATATTTCTAGGTTTAAAACAGCATTTTTCTGATGGTATCTACCCAGTGTGTTCTTTTCTAGCTTTATTTTCTAGTTACCTCCAACCATTGCTGGCATCATTGATTTTTCTAAGGAATTTGAATACGCGATACAATCAAAATAAGACAGCTTTAGTTTGGTAATCTTAGCTTCCAGTAATATTTCTGGCTTGATACATCCTAAATCTTCTAGTTTGTTTGTTTTTGCTATTCAAAGACATCAGGGATTTTTTTTTCTATTTGCTTTAAAAAAAAACAAAAATAAATCACAACTTGGAATGCATGATCCTGGGGAGCCAGAAGTCCCCAATGGCTTAACAGTCAGAGAAAAAAACATATGAAGGACCCACCTTAATTAATCAAGTAACTCAAAGGGATGGCAGAATTTTGTACATACAGACTTGCAAGATTCTGTTAATGTAGCCTTACAAAGTAGAATTAGTGTATCTGGTTGTGTTCATTATTTGATTTACCTGGAAGGGTTGACATCATTCTTGCAAGTCTGAAAATACAGATTTTCCACTCTCACCAGTTATAAGCTACAGCTTGGAAAGCAGTCCAACATGTGTTAAGGAGAAAACTTTAGGCAGGAAAATTGTTGTCACCTAGGCCGGGGTTAGTCATTCCTTCTGGACATTGATACTATTCTGGGCTGCCAACCTGCAAAACCAGTCCACCCAACTTGCTGCTAACCTCAAAACTGTCTGAGCTCAAATAACAGCAAGGCAATGGCGAAGGTAGAAAAATTTCAAACTAGTGAATCTTTTTGATACTCAAGGAATTTTGGACATCGTCCTTGAAGAATGATTGAAAGAATTCAACACAAAATTCCAATATTTTCCCAATCGACCCCACTATTATTAAGCATAAGCCTTCTACCATAGAACCGTTTTATGCTAACAATCTAGAAATGCTACCACAAAGGTCCGTAAGAAATATAGGGAGATTTAAACACTAAAATTGATAACAAAGAAGTAGAAAATTGTTGGCTGGAAGATTTGGTATAGGAGAAAGAAATGCTGCAGTTTTATCAAGAAAATTGGATGAGGGCATATGGTGTGTTCAACCCAAATGCTACTTGGGCATATACATTACCAAATGGATTATACAGTAGCCATATCAATTATATCATAAGCAGCATATTAATAGAAAAACACAGATATTCCCGTTAAGACTTTACCTGTTAAGACTTTACTGATTAACTGTAATTTGGATAATTAATTACTTGTAGCCAGGGTGCAGTTTTAGTGTTGAAATCTCCCCACCCACATGGGCATTTGTAGTAGCACTTCTTGAATGTTCGCATAAAACTGTTCTTTTTGTTCTTGAGATGCATCTGTTATAGTTGTATTAAATACATAATGTTTTTGTGGACCTATTAGTGGAATAGGTCTATTGCTCTATTACAATATAATAATTTTAATTTAATTTTAAAAGCATTTCATGACAAGCGTCACGTGATAATGCTTGTAACGAAATGCTTTTAAAGCTAAATATACTGCAAAGACGATTACGTGGAAAAGTATGACTTACAATTGATTGCTTAGAGACAAAAAGGAAGATGTTGACTTCTGATTTTGTTTTTGACCTATTGTACCAGGTAGAGAATCACCTGCAACCAGCACACAAGACACGTCACTTAATTGACTGAAATCTGAAAGACTTCTAGAGAAAGACATGGTCAGCAAGTACATTTCCTGGAGATCCCTTTTGGGGCTTAAGTCAGCAATCCATAGACTTATCTTCTGTATCCCTCTGTCAACAATGAAAAATACTAGGACTCCACTGAATATTCCCCAACATAATTGATTTACAGCACATTCACAGGAAACATAAAAATATAAAAGCAGGCTAGTGAACTCCTGTTGATTTTAGGGGACATTTTAATAATCAGAAATAGCAGCTCCATTAGAAAACCTTTTTTAGCTAGTTAATTAATTAGCATTTATAAAGTTCATGGGATATTGAATCCTGGATAGGATAGCCATGGGTACTCAAATGACACTTTATGGTGGATTTAAAAAATGGTTTTTATCACCTCCAACCACTGTAGGGTAGGTATAATTGATTTTTCTAGGGAATCTGAATATACAATACGATCAAAATAAGACAGCTTTAGCTTGGTAATCTTAGCTTCTAGTGATAAGTCATCCCACCCCAAAACTAGTCTACCTGAGAGTCACTGATCTCAATGAATCTTTATCTGGACTCATGGCCAAGAGGCTTTGACAAAGTTCAATCAAGATTTAATAACTTTCTCAACATCTGACTCTAGAATACTCCATAAAGTTGGCTAATTTTCTGGGGACTGTAATAAAACAAGACAAGTGGCATTTAAAGTCCTTCAGTACAGTCATATACACTTAAGATATTTAAATCAGGCATTTCTCAAACTGCAATCACCACCCAATAAACTTTAAAAACAAATCAACAGAGCCACTAAGATTTCCAGGACAAATATATTATAGGAAAAAAGCAAAATAAGTAACAACAGATCACCTTTGTAGTTCTCCATACAAGAATTCCAAGTTATACTCAGTAATTGATCTTGGACAATAAGGTTTCCCTGTCATACCCCACTTCCCTGTGTGGTAAGTCTTCATTTATTTACAGTGCCTAAACCTAAAGGAGATATTACGAAGACCACAACATGATCAAACCAGGCAGATGCAAGATGCCAACTCTACTACCTTATCTTTTCTGGCAATAGCTTTATAATCCAGGGATATATATCCATAACATCAGGAGACAAAGACATTCTTCCATATAATCTACTTTCTACTCTATGTCATCATCTGTCAGCAATGTTCTCTTATTTTTTACATTGGACATAGTGTCCATTTGCTATACAAATGATTAAGCCAATACAGAGATGTTTTCAAAGATGTCATTTTTAGAAATATCAGAAATGACAAAATTCTGAAACATTTCCCCTTCCAGTTGCTATTTTTTTAACCTTCCAGAACACTCTATGACTGAATTTAAGATAGTTATATAGTTTTATAAGAAGTTGCAAAAAATTGTTTTCATTGATTCAAAATGATTTCTTGGAATGAAAACTGTTTAAGAGTTATTATCTTAAGAAGCTATAAAATATAACATTATACCCAATACATTGTGTCACACTTTAGTGCTTATTGTATTTGTGCATGTGCATGCATCTATGTATTGTTTGTATGCAGGCCAACATATTTCTCTCTCAAGACTATGTTAAGGCAACTGATGAAGGTGACTATAATCCATACAACTGTATGATAATGTTTTGTTTTGTGTTTTGTTTTGTTTTCTTCTACTTTCTGTTTTCTTTTATTGGGGGGATTGCTACAAAAGCTATCATAATTGGAAACATTTATATTAAAATATTTTTAAAAGGAAAAATATATTATGGGGGGGGAATTATCAAAATTATTCACTGGCTTTTAACTGTTTTTGCCACAGATTTCTTGGATGAAATCCCTTCTTTTCCTCTATATTACAGAAGAAGAAAATATCTATTACCCCTGGTGTTGATATGGTTTTGTGTGAGTGTCTGTGTGTGAGAGAGAGAAAAGAAAGGGGGGGAGGGGGGAGGAAGAGTTAACTCTACTGGAGGAAGACATTTGGGCTTTGATCACTCACCTTCCATCAGAATCAAGAAAAATCCAGATGGATCAGCTTGAAAAATATAGTCCTTGCAGCCAGATCTAATTTGGCGACAGGGCTGGCAGTGGTACAGTATTTGTTCTACACGCATCTTCTAAAGTAGGACCCTTAGTGCCAATCAATGTCACTGCTGATTTATTATGTAAAAACCAAGCAATTTTCATTCCAAGCAGTTCGGTTTCTGCATGAATCTGGAAAATATCCTCAGTAGGATATGTACTTGCCTCATGAAAATGTTTTGTTCTCTCTGCTTTTTAAAAATGGAGCTGGGCAAGTTTTGCTGCTACTGCTAAATTCTTTGACACTCAATTTTATGCTCCCGAATTCATATTAAGATAATAGTTTTATTAGGTCAGCTGAAGGTCTACACTTTTTACATTTGCAAGCTTTCAAGTGTCAAAACTGTTCAGTGGGCAAAAAAAAGTTAAAATCTAGAGAGAAGGAAATGAGGGCAAGAGAGGGGATATGTGGCTGATATTCAACCCATAATAGGTTCCTACCTTAAAATTATACTTCAGAAAAATAGTAGATATGCAAACAGAGTTATTAGGTTGCATAAGATTGTCCAAGATTTGGGAAAAAGAATCCAGCAAGCAGTCTCAAAATATAAAATCAGCTTCTACTCAAAAATATATTTTTAAAATCTTTATAATCAACAGAATTACAAAGTAAGTGGTAGATGAAAAGAGAACAATTAAGCAATATTTCTTTTAATAAAGCTGCAGATAACTTAAGCTATCTGTGCCAGATAGTTTCAGAATATTTTTTCCTACACAGGTAGTCCTCAACTTATGACCACAATTGAGCCCAAAATTTCTGTTGTTAAGTGAAACATTTGTTAAGTGAATCTCGCCCCATTTTACGACGTTTCTTGCCACAGTTGTTAAGTGAATCCACATGACCCCGGGGATACTGCAACTATCATAAATATGATTTAGTTGCCAAGAATCTGAATTTTGATCAGGGGGATACTGCAACAGTCGTAAATGTGAAAAATGGTCATAAGTCACTTTTTTCAGTGCTGTTGTAACTTTGAACGGTCACTAAATGAAGTGTTGTAAGTCAAGGCCTATCTGTAATAATAACCCTGGACCTGAGAGAGAGAGAGTGACCCAAAGTCACCCAGTGTGAACTTTCATGGCTGAAGCTGGACCGGGGTAGGTCTCGCCAGTCCTACTCCAAACCGCTAATGAATTCCCTGTTCTGACTATGCATAGATCCTCTGCACTGCTCTATCTGGATAATGCTTACTTTATATATTATACTCATATGCGATATATGTAGGAGTCAGATGTAGCCTTGAAAAATTATGCTCTAGTCCAGGGGTGACCAAGTACCAGGCCGTGGCATGCCAGCAACTGGTCCACACAAACAAGTAAAGCCCCATCTGCGGGATGCAGGCAGCCCACAAAACCACGCTCCCTCCGGTCTGCGGAAAAACCTCTCTCCACAGAACTGGTCCTTGGTGCCCAAAAAGTTGGGGACCTCTGCTCTAGTCTTTAGGAACCGCAAGATGCTACATAGTTCTTGCAACAGTTGCAAATAAAACAGCTATCTTATTGTAGAACAATTATTCTTTTATTTGGATTGTTCATAAGGTCCAAAATAAATATTAATGAGCTCATAATAGAAATATATTTCTAGGCTACGGCTCCCAGATATAGAGTGCAAATATCTAGTGGACCAGAAAAATGATGGCAAAGAGATTCATAGTCTTTAACTTTTTGCTGCCATCTAACAGTTGTTCAAATTTTGCAACCCAAATCTGGGAGGCCTGTTCTGGATTCTTAAATTTAGTTCCTGCATGTGTATAAATTTAAAATAAAAAACTAATTTCACATAATAACTTGTGTGTTGTATTTATGAAAGACTGACATCTCGGGAACAAAACAAGCAATGCTAATCTTGGACAAAGAAGACCACAGTCTACAAAAAGTGCCCTCCTATCTAGATGATACCATGCCAGCTGGGTTTCATTATGATAGTATCATGGATTACTTTTGTTTTGACTAATTTATTTTCAGAGCAATTCACATGATACAAGTGTTTAATCAACATTTCCTTCTTTCCTTATTGTGACCAGGTTCCAAGACTGGAAAGCACCAGTGCTAATTTAAAAAACGAAATGAGAAGCTATACCATATTCCCCTATATATATCCCCAGATACATATATATTTAGATATATTCTTTGCAAAAGAAAAATATATACAATCAGATCAAGATAATTTATGTTAAAAAGTAGCAAGAAATATCCAAGAAGCAATACTGTAACTTCATATCCACCACCTCACATCATCTCCAGACCACTGGCAAAGGATTATGGAAGCCTCAAACACCTTATCTATCCCTTCTCAAGCAGAATCTCATTTACCATCCATGTAACAATAGCTCTTCAAAGCTGGGGCAAGGGATTTCCTAGGGATTTGTAAATACTTGGAAGGCATGCCTAATACAATTTGTCACATTTACAGTATTTGTGCCCTATGCACGGACTAATTGTTAGCCTAATGATTTTGAAGAGGCAAACCTTTCCACCAATAGAATATCTGATGGAAACACAGCCCTTGAGAAGTTAATATGAACTTGCACCATTCTTCATAAACTAATAACGCAGAAATAAATTCAGATTCCTTTAAAAAGATTCATAGTTGGGAAACCACAATGAACTATGGTATGCAAAACAGTCTACGGCCATTTCCTCACCTCTCATCACATATCAGTTTCAGATTTGACAACGGAATGGCTAATGGGGCACACATACAGGAAACACCATCACTTTACTGCCATACAACCCTTCCCTCATTTTGCATGTATATTATGATGTCGTACATACATTGAAAATGGACAAAGTCCAAAGTACAACAGTTTTCATCCTTTTGATGAAGGCATCATAGCCTGTGGACATTTCTGCAAGTAACTTGCTTTCACTAAATCAGCACAGCCAAACTGGGAATTTCTAGCTTGCTGACTCTTACATTCTACCCTATTAATGTCTGCTGCATTCTGTTCTAAGTGCTTATCAGTTTGAATTTCAAACCATGTAATAAGTTTGAATTCTGAAATCCCATCATGCTTTTATATCCTTATTTTACAATACCTTTTCAGGCACATAGTCCCAACATTTGAAATTTGAAATAAGTCTGTCATTTAGTAAGCCAGAATGTGAGTGTATTACTCTGTCCTCATCTCAACAGGGTTGGGTCACAGACTCTTGATTCAGGTGGCTTTATTAGAAGGCAGTATTTAAAAAAAAAATGACACAATAACATAACATGAGACAGCAGTCAAAGAAAATATAGAAAGAAAGAGCTTATATCACTTCTGCCAGTCAGAGACATCCAGAAAGATGAAGCACCCTACCAGTTAGGTCTGGATTGATGTTCCATTCCATGGGGTGAGTTACCTTATACAGGTTTAGCTCACTGGAGATTGGCCAGGACAAGTCTATCTTATCTTGCATTTGGAATGCTTTATTTGGTCATCCCAAGAATGAGAGCATCATGGTTAAGAAGTATTTGTTTATGCCAAGTAGTAATGAGTCCATATCAGAATGAAGGAGTTTCTATTTCCCAAGAGTTTTCTGACTGATAATGAGAAAGATCATTGTTTGAATCATTACTATCTTTTCACTTCCCTAAATGCTGAAACAATAGTTACAGATAAGTATTCATACAAGAAGTTCTAGAGGGTGATATGGCTCTTTTTCTCTGGTTTCAAGAGCCATAAGAACTAGTTCCACAAACTGGATGCAACAAGAAAATCTATATTCATTTATTTCTATTTATACCATCTTCACATTAGCCATGGGGAAAAATAATACATTGAGCAGTACAATGTATTCAGACTCAGATTTTGTCTAACCTCTTTATATCTTATGCAGTCTGTCATCATGTTAAGGGTCAAATTTGCCATTACATTCTTTTCTTGCATTTAAAACAAAGAATTTAACATACTGGTGATATATATGTATACATTTATAATGAGAGGTCAAATTATTTGCTTACAGGGAGGCATGTAACTGTTGTGTCAACGCTGCTAACATCGGATGTTTTTGCATTGACAACAGATGGAAATGTAGCAATCTTTTACCTTTTGCTTTTAGAGTTAGATGATGCTGGGAGGGGGAATGTGAACTAGAGTCCAGCTAGACATAACAACACTGGATGCAGCGTGAGAAACAAGGTTATTGTAACTAGGGCTGATAAGAAATTGGCGGGCTGGAGAACTGGAGTGGAAACCCTCACTTCAAGCTAATTGGGGAATGTGATTTATGACTGTTAATTGGCGGAGGGAATTGTGCTTTGATACTATGTGCTCAGGGGAGGGGAATTCAGTTTTTGGCTTTGATTATGCAGTGCCAAAGATTCTTTAAGGTAAACGATGCCTCAAAGTTCTTTTGAAGAGTTTCATCTGTCGGACCCATGACATATTGTCTGACAAATAATTCAAATCAGGGACCAATATTTGTAGTGTGTGCCTTCAATTAAAGGAGTGTATACTGATTTGGCAAGGCTTTGTTGCAAAGTTCTCCATCATTGATGACAATGAACAAGCAAATGCAGTGACCTTTGCAAACATTTGCCTATAAATATGCAAGTTAAGAAACATAACACTGGAATTGGCCATTAGAGAAGTCTGGCTTCTGAATTTACAGGAATGAAGTCCGGTAAACAGTATACATGCTATCATCATCCTGAATTATGTATATATTAAAAACCAGCGTTCACATGAAATTATAAAGTTGTGGTGCAGTTTTGATTGGCCACCCACAAATTCAAGGTCAAGAATCCTTTGTGACAAATATTTTATTGCGATCATAGGTTAAAGGGGAATTTGCTGAAAATTACTCCCTCCACACTTGTCGACTCACTGGTCACAATTCAGAGATGGGGCAGAAATAAAATAATCAGATTGTAACTATACAACAGCATGTTTCAGTACTGTTTAATTAAACGGCAAGTGGTGTTTAATTTATTTTGCAGAAAATTTGTCATTAACGTTTGTCTTGGTTTTGCTTTATGTTCTGAAACTGTTACCTTCTCAGTTTTCTGTATTCATTTTTAGTTTCCTTGAATACTTAAATTGAGTGAAAAGGTATGACAGAAATTAAAGTGAGCCAATCATTGACCCAATTCACAGAGAGTGAATACAGTATCTACAAAGTATAGGTAATCCTCAATGTATAACTACAATGGGACCTGAATTTCCATTGCTAAGCATTAATTGAGCTATCGTATGATTGCGCCCAATGTTATGACTTTTTTTTTTTGCTGCGGTTCTTAAGAAAACCACAGAGTCGTTAAGTGAATCTGGCTTCCCTCAATTGTTGTAAGTCAAGGACTGCCTATAGCTGGTTATTTCTCAGATTTGTCATGCAGGGTTAGGAACAAAAGCCCGGTATTTCAGTAACACATAACTGTTACCAAGAAAATTTCACGGGGATCATGAGGAGTCAAGCTCAAAATAAGAGAGGCTTTACTTAGCTTTGGAGAAGGTTTTTAGACATATCATACGGACTCTCCTCTCCTTCCAGTAACAATGTCTAATGGGAATTATAATCACTAACCTGTAAGAGGTGGGCCTGACTAGAACTTCCTGTCCCAAAGGCAGCATTATTTGTCTCACTGAAGTAAAGAAATTACACTGTTTGATTTGAAAAGGTATTTTACGCTACATTTCCAGACTGCATCAGCCTGTCCAGTAGCTACTGGTGGAGAAGACAACTGGAGTGGCATGCCACATTAAGGCAGCTTTGCTGTGATCTTTAAGAGGACCTCACTCAAAAGAATCATCAAAGTCAGCCACTCCTTTGATCCTCTTCAGAACCTTAATATTTATAGCTAAACATTTCCTTTCCTTTCATCGCTGCTTATTAATAATGTTAATTCCTTCAACTGGCTTGTCTAATTGGAAAGTTTTAAAGAAACTTAAAGAGTAACCAAGCATAGCTTAGTTCTATTCACGCTCAACATTCACCCGTGAACTCAAATTGGAGGCCAAAATTTCAGTTGGGTCAAAGCTGACATACATATGTAATACATTTATTGGGTGCCTTTGAGTCAGTGTTGATTCCTGGTCATTGCCTGCACTAATCCCTGCAGTTTTCATGGGAAGATTTTGGAAGTGAGTTGCCATTGCCTCCTTTGTCGGCTGAGAGAAATAACAAGGGATTCTGTTGCAAAAATCCATTCAAGAAAACTTAAAATAAAGATTAGATTATCAGAACATCTTGATATAAATGAGACTTATCTAGTTACTGAATTTCATTCCTGTGTAAGAAGTTTTGCTGGACCTGTGGAATTTGCTTTATGATAAAACTGATCACCCAGTATCTCTTCTTTTTAAAATGTTATACCTTTCTGCATTAACAAGATTACTGGTAGCTAACTAATATATTCGGTTATTGTCTTGTTTGTCTTCCTTTTCTTTTATAATATAGAAAAGAAATGGACACAACATTTGGGAAAAGCTATATCTAAATAGTAGGAGGTAGGCTAATTTATAATTAAGTCTGCGAACAGGCTTTATATTTTAAAATCCAAATTTAACATATAAGAAGTAAGGAAGATATGCAATTAGTGAAACGCCTTTCATCTTTAAAAAATAGTTGTGTCTAGTTTTTGTTATGTTTAAAAGTTCTCAAAGTATTGACACTGAGATTCCCATCACACTTTTCATCTAGGCCAGGGGTTCCCAAACGGAGGTTCTCGCACTCCCTGGGGGTGGGAGATGATATTCCAGGGGGTGCGAAAACCTGGGTTTAGAAGTTGCAAAGTTATAGTGTATATCCATAATTCGAACTTTTGTAAGGGGTGCGAGAATATATCAGAAGCGTTCTAGGGGTGTGGTGTATAGAAAAGGTTGGAAACCGCTATCTAGGCAATATTAATCACATCAAAGCATAAATGGTTTAAACATGGAATCTGAACGCAACCTGGAGAGAGGTGGAGGGTAAAAGAACTAAACAAAATGTTCCCTAAATGTTTGAAAACATTTTTTTAATAATGGTATCAGTATTCTCCTGACCTGGTTGTAAATAATATTAATTGGATATTTGGATACAGCATAAGATTTCATATTACTGAATCCAAGAACAAAACAATATGCTTAAACATATGAATACAAGATGTTTAAAACTCTGAGTGGCCTAGGACTGCCCATTTTCTACCCTCCTTTCCTTCCCATTTTCTTCTTATTATAGTGTATGTTTTTCTTACTGGGCAAGGGGGTGTCCAGTGAAATCATTGGCTTAATAAAACGTTAAGTGTCTGGGGATGCTGAAATAATGCACTGGTCTTAGATTAAGACTACCGCGCTTGAGATTATATTGATTAATTTTATCATTCTAACACAACCTCTCCCAACCCAGCAGAGTCAGTAACTTGCGAACACAGGGAACCAAAAATAAAATTGGGGTCGCTAGATGTTTTGTTGCAGATTAGTTTGCCTTTGCTAAGCAGGTTTGCAATAAAGTGGGCCTCTCCTAACTCCCTGATGGCCTGTGAAAACAAGACAGCTGCATTTATCATATGAGTCTAGTGGCTAACAAAACTTTTATGTTATTAAAATATTTCCATATCTGGAAGAAGGCCTTTTGAACTTCAACCTATCTTTATTCAACCAAAATTTTATTTCAACCAACAATTCTGCTGAGCAGAATCCAAAGCTTTGTGCAGGAAATTCCAAGGACTGATCAAGAAATCTGCTTGCAAGTCCACCTCAGCTCAGTGTGCTGGGTGAAAACTATTGGCGTGGATTTGGGAGTCAAAGCAAAGGCAGGAAAGAAAAGCCCAAAAAGTACAGGATTCAAATCCTTTTAACCCTAACAGGTACAGAGAGATTGAGCACTTCCAATGCTGATTTTATTTGTATTATTTCTTTTTCAAAATTGTAAATGTTTCCCTTTGATTTGCCCTTCCTTTCTTGCTCCTCAGTTTCCTTCTACCTACTCGATTCAACTCCCTTCTCGGGTGTCAACCTACTCCTGACCTAAATATACGCTGTGAGCACGCATATATATATATATAAAACAGTCCAAAAGCAAGAGGCGACGGAAACAAAGGGATGATAGTGAAGCGGAAAGGATTCGGTTATGGTTCCTTTCTCTCCTTCTGGAGGGAGGACAGAAGAAACCAGAGGCTGTGGAGGGCGCCTGCCTCCGATGAGTAAGGGACACGTTTTTGGTTCTGCTGAAATCGAGACAAGAGGAGGGACGGGGGAAATGTGCGTTATGTGCGCGCTTCTGGAGCAACTTGTACATCTGAAAACAGCGCGAGATTCGCGCCAGAGATTCCCAAAAGGAAGAGAAAGGACGGATCCTCTCCCCCGCCGCGGATCCTACAGGCGCCCGGCGGTGTAAGGTTAATGTCTGGAAGGAATCGGCCAGCGGTTTTTCCCTCCCCGTCCCTTGCCTTGTCTCCTCTGCCGCATTCGGCGCCGCTTCTTTTCCTTCTTCCTTCCCATCCCCATTAGCTTTGAGAGATGGCAGTAGCGACGGTGCAAGGAAGAGAACAAGAGCAGCAGAGAAGGAGAGGATCGGCGGCGCGACTGAGAATCTCTCGGCATTCCGTTTTCCAGCGGAGATTGCTGGCCGGGGAGAAGAGAGCTACCCAGAAAAAAAATAATCAGATTTTTTTTTCCCAATTAAAATGCAGCCGGGGTTGGTGGTGGGGGGGCTTCTCGGAGCAGCGAACGGGACTCGTTCGCGTTATTTATTTCTCAACCTCTCCTTTCTTTGGAACCATCCAAGCAACAGATAGAGATTTACCTTCAAAATGCAGGCCATGTTCTATCCTTCCTTAACCCTTCCCCAAAGCAGCAGAGCTCTGCTTTGGGAGTAACAGATCCACTCGGAGGCAGGAGACTGAAAAGAGCCGCCGGGCTGCCTCCGCTTACATTCCGGGAGATCCAAGCACATAAGGACTCACACCACTCCGCGATCCGTTAGTCATGTTGGCTTTTTTCATGCTCCGTTTGTTCCTCCCATCAGCTTCTGCCACTGGCTGGGAGCCAGATCCGTACCACCACCCCCTTCGTCACGTGACTGAGCTGGGCTCTTTCCACCCCCACCCCCACCCCTCCCTCGGCTTTTTTCTTTTCTTAAGAATTTTAGTTTTCTTTTTAAGAAGGAAGCGGTCGGCTGCTGCTGCTGCTTCTCCTCCTCTTCCTCCTTCTCGTGACGGTATGCGAAAGAAAACTTTACGCGTGATGATGATGATGATGATGATGATGTGCCGCGGTTTGGAAGAGACTCCGGGGGGAGTGGGAGCGGGAGAAACTTCGCACGACTTTTCCTATCATTCCAGTTCTTGAAAGAAAACTAATCGGGAATCTCGCGCGCAGAAAGGCCGGATGAGAGTTGTTAAGATGAGGTTCTCCTTCCAAGCCCTTCCCCCGCCACGCTTATCTACCAACATTAATAACAGACAGAAAGATCTCCGATGCCCCGCTGTAGGCTCGAAGGCTGGAGAACAAGCTCCCCCCCTCCTCCCCCCCCCACACACACCCTTTTGTCTGAAATTTAGAAGCAGGCTGAGGTGAAAAGAGCGACCCACGTTACACATAATCCACAGGAACGCATTTGTGGCTTTGTCAACTTGTTGCTCTCCTTGGGACCTTTCCCTCTTTGCATCTAACCTGGGTACAAATGATGCCCTCGTAGTATTTTCCCCCTCTCCCCCATCATGCTGCCTTCATACGACTTTCACCTGGTCCCCAAACTGTGATGGAGTCTTATAAGTGGGTCTTATAAAGTTTAGTGCTCTTGGCAATGCTCCCTTTTGGATGCGAGCTTACTGTTCTTCTGGAATACAGGTAGTCCTAGACTTACAATCATTCGTTTAGTGACCGTCCAGTGTTACAACAGCACTTTAAAAAATGACTCCCGACCATTTTTCACACTTACCACCGTTGCAACAGGGCCCTTGGTCACATGACCAAAATTCAGGTGTTTTTGGCAACTGGCATGTTATTTATGATAGTTGCACTCTCCCAGGTCAGGTGATCGCCATTTGGAAACTTTCCAGCCTGCTTTTGACAAGCAAAGTCAGTAGGGAAAACCAGATATGCTTAATGATTGCATGATTCGCTTAATAGCTGCAGTGATTAACTTAAGGACTCTGACAAAACCTCCTTCCTCCTCTTATTCACACACCAACAACCCCATTAGGTCAGTTGGGCTGAGAGAAAGAGTGACTGGCCCAAAATCACCCAACTGGTTTTCTTGCCTAAGGCAGGATTAGAACTTGCAGTCTCTGAGCCTGGTGCCTTAACCACTAGACCAGGGGTCTTCAAACTTGGCCCTTTTATGACTTGTGGACTTCAACTCCCAGAATTCCTCAGCCAGGAAGTTGAAGTCCACAAGTCATAAAAGGGCCAAGTTTGAAGACCCCTGAGCTAGACTAAACTCCATATAATCACTCTTCTCACAAGAAAGTTAATCTAGGTGTGGTGTACAACATACAGTGTACAACAGTTATCAGAATAAGAGAATACATTCCTTTAATGCCAGTATACCTAAGGACAATTTAATTCTGTCTCTCTCCAATGCAGAGGATGAAAAGAGAGGAGAGGAGAGGAAACATCAGGGGCCATAAAACAACAAAATATTTTCGGGATATGATTGTCTCTAGGTCATTGCAAGTACAGCTAGTCTTCAGTTTACGACTACAATTGATTTCTGCTGCTAAGCAAGACAGTTGTTAAGTGAGTTTTGCCCCATTTTACAACTGTCCTGTAATTGTTAAGTTAGTAACACAGTTGTAAACTGACTCTGGCTTCCCCATTGACTTTGCTTGTTAAGGTCGCCAAAGGTGATCACATGACCCTGGGACCCTGCAACTGTCATATATACCAGTGGCCAAGCATCTGAATTTTGATCACATGACCATGGGGGGTACTGCAATGGTCATACATGTGAAAAATGGACATAACTCACTTTTTTCAATGCTGTCTTAACTTTGAAGGGTCACTAAATGAAGGGTTATAAGTTGAGGATTACCTGTATGGAAAATCCCTCCATCTAAATTCCTGATGCCTCTCGTACGCCCTTTGTTCTGCAGTGGGGCCTTTAAATTCCAGTTTAAAAATAATATATATTTGGAAACCTGCAGACTGCTCACTCCATCCATAATTGATGGGTTTGTTTTTCAGATGCCAACGTATACTTTATTGTTTTGACTGCAACAAACAAACATTGAAAAAAAAAACTCTTTGAGTCCTCCATTTAATTGGTGAGAGGGGAAACCACAGGAAATGATTAAGAAGACATCCTGAAAGGCATATATAGCATTTGTGGTTTTGTAACTCCTTCCATCCCATGAGGGGGAGGGGATTTACATAGCATGTAGGGAAGGAATTATTTTACAGGACCAGCCTATTAGTGTAAGAATAGCATATAGCATATAAATCTTGACATATCCATAGAGAAGAGATTTCAAAACAGCTTAATTTCTTAATAGCTTCAGGAAAAGCTGTTTCCTGACAATATTAAGGTCCCAATGCATGTTATGCAATTCACACTTTTTTAAAAAAAAAAAAAGGCATGCCTTTTAATTTTATTTTTCCTATTATTTTATTCAATTTCACTTTGAGAACAAGCCATCCAGAACAGAGGCCTGGCCCAGCTTCCTGCAGAAAACGTTTGCAATACTTCCTGCTTAAATTTCTAGAAAAATCCACCACTCTCACCACTGGACCTGAACACCTGAAACTAGGAACATAGTCTCGCTCTGGATTAAGTTACTTGTCATCCTAGCTGAAGGTGAGCAATTTTCTAGATCTGGAGGCTGCAATTTCGTTTCCAATTGCCTTAAAGGCAGCAAGTGACATCACTGGAGAGGTCATCATTTCCCAGCAAAATTTGAATGCTTCCCCTTTTTGGGAGGTTGGACTGGGAGAAGGAAGCCTTTAGAACAGGGGTGTCAAACTTGCAATGTCACGTGACGTGTCGCGACGTGTCGCAACTTTTTTGCCATTGCCGGCATTGGGGTGGGTGCGGTTTTGCTATGATGCATCCGGCCTGTGGGCCGGCAGTTTGACACCCCTGGTTTAGAAGCAAGATTCCTCAAAATGGCTTGTAATTCACACTATCAACACTAGGGAGAAGGGGAATGATTGGATTTTTGTCACGATAGTTTACATACTATCTGAGCAGCTTAAAGATTTTAAGAATGGAAATTAGAGTAATTTGCATTGTATTCCTGTTCATTAAAAAAATAAAAATAAAAAATCTTTTTGAGCAGAAAAATAAATGAAAAATCGCAAGCCAAGAGGTAAATATCTTTAAAGCCTAGAAAACCACTGCAGTCATGCCTATTTATTTATTAGATATTTTATCCTGTCTTTATTACTTTATAAGTAACTCAAAGTGGTGAACGTAGGCAATACTTCTACTTCCTATTAACTTCACAACAATAACACCATGAGGTGGCTTGCTCTGATAAAGAGTGACTGTCTCAAATTCACTCAGCTGGCTTTCATGCCTAAGGCAGGCCTGGACTTCACTGTGGCCAAATTCTTACATGAAAGACTACACAGCCATGTTTTTCAACTTCAGCAACTTTAAGATGTGTGGATTTCACCCCCCAGAATTCCCCAATCAGCATGCAGTCTGGGAACGGTAGGAGTTGGAGTCCATGCCTCTTGAAAGTTACTAAGGTTAAGAAACACTTCTGTAGAGGAAAGAGGTAGAATGCAACTAAAATAAGTTCATGTCCATTAGAGATGGAAAAATATTATTAAGTTCCTGAAGACTCCATCATGATACAACAATGAAATAAAGGTATTTGTGTAGTTTCAGCATCTGTGTAAAGAATGCTACAGAAAATAAAATGCTAGGAACCCCTTATGCCAGGGGTCTTCAAACTCGGCCCCTTTTATGACTCGTGGACTTCAACTCCCAGAATTCCTCAACCAGGCATGGTGGCTGAGGAATTCTGGGAGTTGAAGTCCACAAGTCATAAAAGGGCCGAGTTTGAGGACCCCTGCCTTATGCCAAGGGTGGCAACTATGGCCCTTTACAACCGAGGGACTCCCAGAATTCCTGAACCACCGTTTAATGAGGGAGAACTCACTTTGCTGGTCCTTGCATCCTCTCCCATGGTTTTTCTTGACCCTAATCCTTTACTGTTTACAAGAAAAGCCACTGGGAGCAGGTGCAAGGACCAGCAAAGTGAGTTCATCTCACTAAACGGCACTCCAAATGAAGGCTGGGTCATGTCTATGTTCAGTAGGGTAGATAAAGATTAGACTGAAGTGCAGCCCTTGATTCTTTAAACACTTTGTTTAAAATTAGAATTTAGACTAAACTGTGTCTTCTGGGGCTTGGTGATTGTGAGTGAAGTTACAGTTTTTAACTTGGCAGATATAGGACAGGTAGCAATAAAGAATCAGTGAAGTAAATGGTTGTAGCTGGAGACCAGAAAAGACTACATTTTGCAAAATTAAAGGATGAAGCAGGACCTCTGGTCTTCTCCATTCTTTCCAATCCAAATAAATGTTTGAAAGAAATGTTGGAAAAAGAGATACATGACTCTATCTGTTCATTAGTCGGATAATTCTCTGAAAACAAAACAAAACCATCAGACCAAATTTAGTGTATTTGGAGAAGCCAGCAAAGAAAGAATAAGTTCAACACTGAGCCAGATTCAGCCAGAGGCTCTCGAGGAAAAAAAAACCCAGAACATTTGCCCCAATATATATTATAGGACAGATAATTGCATTTAATACATGATAGTTATGGTTGGTTGTACAGTCAGACAGATGTTTAGTCTAGATTTGGCATTTTTATCCACCTACCAAGTTTTTCTCAAGGACCCAGGGTGGGAGATGTTTTTTTGATGATGTTAAAGCATCATTACATGATGTTAGCTATTCCAAGTAAAGTTGTCTTTTGCAATTGACCGATAATGATTTTGTCAATGCTGATGGTGTTTCTGTGATGCTCCAGATGTTTTGGGATTGCACCCAGGGTGCCTATTACTAATAATCCACTCTCTTCCCTCTTGGTCATGTGACTGAAGGCAGAACTGTTCTAAAGGAGTTGGAAAGAATCCCAGAAACCGTATTCTGCATGTATTCCCCACTTTGTTACTAATATTGATTTGACGCTTACTTGGATACATATATGAGACATTGATATATGGTTGCATATATCTTGTAAAAAATAAGTTTAATAGAGGAAGGAGGCAGAACATCGCAACTGGAACCCTTTACCGCTCTTTAAAAATAATTTTGCTCTAGATTACATGACTGGGAAAGAGGCAGGCTTAGAATGAAGCAGTGGGCAACATTCTGAGCCACCATCCAACCACTTTTCCTATAGCAACTATTGAATTCCAGGAGTTGAAGTCCACACATGTAAAAGTTGCCAAGATTGAGAAATACTGTCCTATAGAGAGGCATTTGCATAATTTTGCTTGGATTTTCTTTTCTTCTTCACAGTTTCCTATCCTTTTTTTGTGGATTTGGGCTTCTTTTTCTGGCTTCTCTTCCTACACAAATTTAAACTCATTTCATTCTGTGTTTCAAGGGTATTGATGGACAAGCAGACAGACAGACAGTCCCAAACATTTTTACATAACTTCTTTCTAACATCCTATTGGGCTAAAGAGAATACAAATCAGATAATATTGAATGTTTTAGTAGGATTGAGAGCAAGACTCAACTCACTGAGAATCAAGCAACTAGAAAAATTTTCCAAGAAGGAGAAAGTTAATGAATCCACGTACATAGTAACAAATCTGTTCTTATTTAAAAGGAGGTTATTTGAATGCAGAAACAAGCCTGGAATTTATTTTTAAGATTACATCTTTGAGGCAATTACTCTTGTTCCTGCTCTTAGGATAGGCAGGAGAAAACAGAAAAAAAAAACCCATAGGTTTTGCATACTAGATTTCTATGAAAACAGGGCTTAATAGTACTTTATGTTTTAGCCTTTTTCAGACACACAAGCACAAAGAGGAGGGATTTCCTTCTATTTCAGAATGCCAATAATGTCAGTCCTTCCAGATTAATCATAACCTATACCAGTGATGGCGAACCTTTTAGAGACTGAGTGCCCAAATTGCAACCCAAAACCCACTTATGCATCGTCGAGTGCCGGGTGAGTGTGGCCCATTGGCTGGGTGTGGCCCATTGGCTGGGTGTGGCCCATTGGCTGGGTGTGGCCCATTGGGTGGGTGTGGCTGCAGTGGTAACGGCAGACTGGGTGGGAAATCAATCAATTTCAACTTTGCAAGATCTTTTTTTTTCCCGCGAGAAGTTGAAATTGACTGACTGAACCTTTTTTTTTTTTTTGCACACGGCGGCGGAGGCCTAAAGCGAAAAGGTTTTATAAAACCCAGCTGAAGGCCTAGGACTGGGGCGACAGCACGCGTGCCCACAGAGAGGGCTCTGAGTGCCGCCTCTGGCACCCGTGCCATAGATTCGCCACCACTGACCTATACGGAGCTAAGTGTTTATACTTAAAGTAGGTATTATGTACAGGGTCTTTGTGTGCACTGGGTACTACACTCCTCAGAAAATATATGTGCGCTGTTGAACATATTCAGATAGTCTTCATTTAGCAACCACAAATAAGACCAGCAGCTCAGTTGTTGTCAGTTGTTGACAAAGTAGTCACTAAGTGGAACTTCACAATTTTATTATCTTACTTCAGCTTTCCTTTGCATTACAGCTCTGCAAATGTTGTAAATGTGAGGTTGGTTGTAAACTTATTTTTTCCCCACTGCCTGCGAATGGTCACTAAACAAGGCAGTCACTCATACTCTACAGTAAATTTTCCCAAGCTTTTTCCTTCAACTGTATTAGGTTTTCTTCTTCCATTAATCCCAAAGAAATGATTTCCAGTTACAACTGGCATGTGTAGGTTCTCATCTTCCACTCCAATGTCATGGTTTGTTATTGAGAAAATTATTTAAAATTGCTTTTAAATTGGAAATTATCAAATGTTAAGTTCAACATTACTCTGACATTTATGTAGGCACTGAAGCATAGCTAAAGAGCTGCTTTTATTATTTCTGAAGCTTCCCAGTTATTTCACCTCCTGACAACCTGCCAGTAGTATTTTATCCTTCTGTACTTCTTGATCAACGAAATTGCTGTGCTATTAAAAATGTTTTTGAAATGATTGTTTTAAGTACCATTTGGAAAAGCTTGACCTCTCTAGAACTTCCATCCTTATTAGAAAATATTTTTTGCTGAATCATGCAGAGTTCTTACCTTCAGCTTTAAATCTCTGGGAACTGAAACACGCTGGAGCATTCTCTCCATTGTGCTAAGAAAATATATACCTTTGTGCTAAGAAAATATGTACCTTCCATCTGAACCCACCCATTTGGGAGGCATGTGCACTATTTGAAGCAAACATAGTTAGGACCGTTCTATATCTTAGATAGATCCAGAGATCAGAAAATTCATTTTGAGCAACTTATTATTTTCTTTCCAGGGCATTCTTTGCCAACACAAATTTCTTCTCCACTGATTTTAAAAGCAACACTGTTTTTTGTTGCTTTTAAAATCAGTGAAACTTGTGGTCCACTAAAGAGAAGTGTACAGGAAAATCCAAAATATTGAAATACCTCTTGGATTCTGCTGATTTACTTCTTCAAATGAAAAAAAAAGAAAAAAAAAGACCGAATGGTATTTTTATAGTGCCCTCTCTAGGCAATTTCTCTTACCTACCCAGAGGGTATCGGTGTAGTGTAGCTCCATGGTGGAAAACACATTTGCACTGCCAAGTAAGTAAGAAAAAGTCTAGCATTCTTTAAAAAGTTCCCTGATGTTTAGGGGCATCCATGAGAAAAAAACGCCACTGCTGTGGGAAAAAAATCAAAAGACAAAATCAACATTAAATAAATGGTATCTCTTAGTATTTAACTAACCTGTTAATAGAATAGAATAGAATAGAATAGAATAGAATAGAATAGAATAGAATAGAATAGAATAGAATAGAATAGAATAGACCTTGGAGGTCTTCTAGTCCAGCCCCCTGCTCAAGCAGGAGAACCTATACCACCTCAGACAGGTGACTGTCCATTTATTCTAAAGCTGCTTATATTACCTCATCCTCAGACACCTGGCAGTTTACAAACAATAAAACATTGGAAGGTGATGGGAATAATCCATTTTTTTAAACATACAAAATTAAAATTGTAACATGACGTTGAATATAACAATGCAAAGATCAATTTCCCCCATTCCAACAGAAAATAAACCAGGCCAGCACAGATATCTTGAAGAAACAAAACTAGGATGTTCAGCATGAACCCATGTGTTGAAATTCTATCCATCTGTATGAATGTATAAAAGGGTGGCATTTCTGTTGCAGACCTGGTGACCCTGCCCCCTTCCCAATATCTTTGCCAACAAACTAAACCAACTTCATTTTGATTATCTTTCTGAAGACCATCAGTCTGGAAGCTAAGGGCCAATGAAAGCGTAGCCACGGAGAAAACATAGGCTCCTGACCTTCTAGTAATAATTTTTAGTACTAGTTTTATTTAATGCACACAATACAGATAAAACTCATATCCTACAGGTTAGGGATCAGAACCATCAGTTCTTGGAGAAAACATGTAGGATGAACACATTGTGTTGGAAGTCAGTTCCAACAATTAAAGAGGAGCCAGGCCATATTGGGCTTTATAGGTTAACAAGGGTATTTTGAATTGAACTTGGAAACATTCTGGCATCCAATGCAGTGGCTCAAAACTGATATTATACTTCTTATCACTGCAAGCCAGCAGACCATTGCTTTCTGTTCTTGAACTCTTGCACAGCTATATTCCTGCAGAGACTAGAGAAGTCACTGCTAGGGATAATTTGAGTCTGATCCTTTGTGCCTCAAATGTGTATTGGACATGTTCATTGCCTTGACTTATTTGTAAAAGTAATAAAGGCAAGATATAAATAACCAAATGAACGTCTGAACAAGTCCTTAAACAAAAGGATGAAATCTTGCTGTTCTGAGAAAAATGCAAGGTAGTAGCAATACAAACAAGATTTGAAAAAGCATAATAAAAAAAATAAAATAACAAGAAGACAAGTGAGAACACAGCATTTCCTTTTAGGAAGCTGGATAATACTTTTCTGTCCCTTATAACTGGGTGGAAAACTATTATTTCTGAAATAACATTGTTATCCTGTTAACTAGACAATCTTCAGGAAATTTCTTAGAGTTTCATCAATGTGAACCTTGGACGCATTCCTGCAGATATTTATGATTTACAAACTTGAATTCTGATATGCGCAGCGATAAAGAGTTTCAACAACCATCACAATTTCAAGGAATAACAAGCAGCAATGGGCTTACCCAGTGTGACCTTGTCACTTCTGCACTGCAGAATGTGAAATGTCCTGTCTATAACAGAAAACAACATGGAAAAGACTTTGGTAAGTTTGAACTAGGCTTGCTATCTTGACTTGTGGACTTCCCACAATTGTTGAAATCATAAACAGCCCACTGTAGATAAATTTTGCCAGCAAATTGAAAAAGGAAGGAGAAACTAGAGTTTACGTGGAATAATGATGAAGAGAGCATATGGTTGATTCATACTGTGCTTTCTCTGGCAGTATAAAAGAACTCACTTTGGGTGGGCTAATGCAAAGAGTTTCAAACATTTTCAAGCTGTTAAGTTAAAAGAATTCCAGAATCCCTAACCAAAAAGCCTAGTGATAGAAAATTGGCTGTATTTGAGTGAATTGTTTTTTAAAAAAATATATTTTATTTTACTATTTTGACCTTAAAGCCCATCAACTTCTTGTGAAACCATAGTTTCCACAGGCCACAGTTTGGAATGCACTAACTTCCAAAAATCTAGAAAACAACCCTGCCTTGTTACTCTAGTGCAGGTAAGTGGTGGGATCCAAATTCCATAACTTGTATTAGGATCAGTCACAATAACACAACAGAAGTGGCATTTTTGGAATTCTCAAATTCATGCACTCCTCCCCTCAAGTCAGTTTTCTTTTCTTTTTTTCTTTTTTAATTCTGTGTCTGCCTGGACTCATCCCAGCATCTTTCTTGGCAAAGTTGTTCAGAAGTGGTTTCCCTTTGTCTTCCTTGCGGTGAGAGAAAGTGATTGGCCCAAGGTTGGCCAGCTGGGTTCATGCCTAAGGTGAGACTACAACTCACAGTCTATGGTTTCTAGCCCTGGATCTTAACCATTATGCCAAACTAGCTGTCTGATTGTTGTCAATTGTTACAAAATATAATAAAATTAAACAAGTTAGGGGGATTGGGGAGAATCAAGGTAATTTTTCCTTCCTCCAACAAAGGCTTTATTGAGCAAATGACTTTACAGAGAACGGTGACCATGTAGAATGTTTAAGCATAGACTTGTGTTGTTTATATCCTATTGAGCACACACATTCACACCTATTCCGAGTCCACCTCAGCAGTCAACAGTTTCTTCTGCCGGAGCAGCTGCTTTCCAGACAGAGAAGTAAATACCGCAGCCTAGTTGACTGACATTTCATTTAACCAGAATGGCATCAGAGTGAAATTGGTAAATAGAAAGTCACACATTTCTGTCCAGTCACATTTGCAAATGGAGACAGAAATAGTGAGCATTACCCTAAAGTGCAGCACGGCTGTTTTAATTTTAATGCCAGCTCCAGAAAAAGTGCCCAAGGAAGGTGAATGCAATCTGTGAAATTGCCGAGCTGTCTCATTGACCCGTGAGTGACTTCACTGACATTGACATTTCTGTAATGGTCCTCCTTTATTTCTGTTTCCAAGAATGAATTTCTTGCACTGTTGCGAACATTACATCTGGGTGATATAAACACCATTATCTACTTGGAAAAATAAGACAGGAGGAAAGCTAACATTAATCCTGCCTTTATTCCTTTGTTTGAGGCAATAATAGCTTTCAACTTAAGGCGGATCATCTTGAAAGGTGACTATCAGGGGTGGGGGTGGGGGGGGCAACAGCTTTAGAGAATGAAATCTACTGATATTCAAACTTCATGTCAGCCGTATGATTGGTCAAGAGCAGAAGGCATGATGAGGGAAGTCAAATTCCATTTTCATCAAACAAGGAGCTAACAAAAAGAGGGAAATGTGGAGTAGAGGAGTGTGAAAGCAAATCTAGAACACATCTTGTGTTTAGCCAAACAAATCCCTTTTAAAACCCAGCCTTTGTTATATATATATAAGCAACTCCTCTGAAGCAGTACAAGCTAAAACCTAAAAAATGTAGCAAGGATAAGCAAAGTAATGAGAAACCCCAATATAAAAACAATCATACGGCTGATATACTAGAGGCATCTCAGATTATTTGACTAAGCTATTAAAACCTGAAACTTCTTGAAAGAAGCAACCTGTGGTAACCTAATGGTTTTAGTTTCTTGAAGTGGGAAACAGATGAGACTAAGCACCATGAATGAGATGAATTGTCCCTTTAACCAGCTGCCAAACTTTATATGATAAAAATTATCTGGAGAAGGACCTCTGTTTAAAAAAAAGCCAAGTCTTCTGGCATAAATGGGTACATTTGCATTTAGCAAAAAGGAACGCATCTTTTGTTTTTTTTTTCAGACCAAGGGCTGCTCTTAGCTTCTGGGTAGGGCAAGAACAAAAGCTCAACTTGACAGAGCTTTAAAGGCAATTAAAATCCAGTTCTGATAATTAAAACAGGATGACTACTCACTATGAATTTTAAAACCTTCCCCTTCTGTGACTTTAAAAATCAACTTGGCAATAATTTTGAGAGCATCGCTTGGAATTGTATTCAAGACTTTTATGGACAGCTGAGGTCCTGGAGGTCTCAGGTTGTGCAGATGTCATGCTCTAGTGACAGAGATGCTATGACAAGTCTAGATTGTAAGGTGATCTGATTCTTCTTGGGTTGTCTGTTTCCTGTTTTTCTTCCTGCCATCTAAGAGGACACTTGAATATGAAAGCTCAAGTCAGTCAGTCCACCTCATGCTGGTTGGAAAAAATAAATCACTGGAGCTTTGCTGATAGCTCCTGGTTTATTTCCTTGTGTTGACTTATGCATTGCCATGAAACCAAAGCTCCCACACCAACACACATAAAAATAGATTAGGCCTGCCATATTAGGCCACAAAAATCTAGACAACCAATAGATGGCCTCAAAATGTTACAGCTTTCTATAGCTATTGCTCCTGTATCACTTTGCTACCAATTAGCAACCTGATTACGATATCCTGTTTGACTACATACCACAGCAATGCCATAATCCAATTCTGATAGCCTAAATATGGTACCTCTACATCGGGGATGCCGGCCCGCAGGCTGGATGCGTCATGCCAAAACTGCACCCACCCCATTGCTGGCAATGGAAAAAAAGTCACGATACGTCGCAACATGTCACGTGACGTTGCGAGTTTGACACCCCTGCTCTACATCAACCATAAACCGTAACTCAAAAGTTGCCCATTATATCCTCAAAATTCTAAGAAATATTAATCCAGAAGGAAAACAGTTCTGAAATGTAACTGAAAAATAGAAAACAAACATCCTGAGCCTAAGGCCCAAAAGTTAACAAAGGAATGTTAGTCAAACCATGAACTGTCCTGTTCAAATGCTGGATTTGTTTTTTCCCAGTTGCAGAGTAGCTAATTATCACACAAGGTGGAAAATTGCAGCCTGTTATTCTATGCAGTATAAAGAGGTATGCTGTCAGGACTAAATCACAAATTGAGAACCCCTAATACACAAATTGGCAGTAGTATAGTATTCATACCCTTTGGAAAACAAAGACACATGATCATTAGCAAGCAATAAACAACAAGCAATAAAATACTCACAACCCTAGTAGAAGATGGCCCTGACAGAAGATGAGTTCATTATTACAATATTACAACCCTCCCACTTCACCTCTGTCGCCAGCTGATAAGGCTGATAATTAAATATGCGAAACTTTCTAGCTAATTTATCTGCACCCAGAAAAGGGGAGTTAGCACGTTCTAACTAATCTTCCTAACAATAGGAAATAACATCAGGATAAATACATCTATAATTTGTGTCTTTTGTTTCGTGTTGCCTTTCGAAACTCGGCTCACACTTTCTCAGCCTTACAAGGTAGACCAGACAAGAAACGGGGCCAAATGAGCTAATTCGACTTTATTGTAAAGTTACATTAACAGAATCACGCAAAACAGAAAGTTTATCTCTCTCCCCACCCCGTTTCCTTTACAGCCTAAGAAAGTAAGGAGGGTCTCTTCTGAGCTTCCTGCCCCACCCCTTTTCCTGCTGCAGATTCAACTGCCTTTATCTCACTGTTTGCTTGGTTGCCCTTGTTTAGAGAGAGATCCCCATTCTAATAAAAACGTGTCCGTAATTAGTCCCCTTTAAAAAGCGTACCAATCAAGCTTAACTCTTCTCAATTTTCATTAACTCATTATAAACTAAACCGGATCCCATTAAGAAGACACAATTCACGGTAAAAGTTTTGTTTAGAAGGTTCTTCCAGTTTTCAGTCTTGGTTAACCGACTGCACAGCTGGTCACATCCTTCAGCGCGGCCGCTGGGACACTGCAGGAAAGCTTCATTCACATGGGGGGGGGGGGGGGGGAAGGGAAGGAAAACTGCTCAAATCCAAACAGCAAAAGGATTCGGAATTAGCATGTGGCTTTCCTTCTAGCAGTACAGTACCAATTCCCAGGGCGTTTAGCTACTATGACTGAAAATCTCATTGCAGATGCTCTTTGAAAGCCAATTCAGGGAGGGGGGGGGGTGCTGTTTGTTTAAGAAACACCAGGAATTATTTGGTTGGCTTTTCACGGTTAAGGTTGCGCACAAGGATGAGAATACCAGCCAATTTATTTTAATGAGGACAGAGGAGTTTTGACCTAAATAACATTTGAGCTGATCTCTCTCTAAACAAGAGCAGAAGATGGAATTATTCAAAATATATTACACCTTATATAACCCTGCTGTTAGCAATGCTCTGGATTTAAACGTTGGCATCATCGACCTCAACTTTGAATGAATTAAACTATGATATAACACTCTACACCTTTCTATTCCCTGCAGAATAAAGCTTGCTGTGAGAAGTGTCTCCAGAGTCCGTTTAAAGGACTGTGAGCCAGACTGCTGGTATTAAGAAATAGCACTTTCAGAATAGCTCATGATTTTGTCTGTGCCAAACTAACTCTTTTCTTTTAAAAAAAAAAAAAATTCAAAAAAGCTGGATTTTCTGTGGTTCACAAGTCATACTAAGCCAAATATGTGAACCCATCCACAGGACCAGTTCTAGGTCAAAGCAACCTAAGCAAGCACCTAGCATGCCAAATTTTAAGGGGTGCCAAAATTGAAGGAAAAAATAAAAACCTTCCAAAGACACAATTTCTTTTTCTTCCTACTGTTTTCCTGTTCCATTTTTTTGGTTTTTTTCTGGATTGACTGTTTGTCACTTGAGCTTGCTGTCATGAGACAGTTATTGGCCCAAAGTCGCCCAGCCAGCTTTCAAATCAAATCAAATCAAATCAAATCAGCCTTTATTGTCAAAGTGCAACATGTGTACAATGAGATTGGCTGAGCCTCCCTTCGTGCACCCCCCCCCCGCCACAACTCACAGTGACAACAAACCCACCATCTTATTACACCATGTGAACTTATTACACAACGCGCTGGCCCCGCAAGTTACATGGAGTTATTTCCCATTCAGGAGTCTGACAGCCCATGGGTAGAAACTGTTCTTCAGCCTGTTGGTGCGGCTGGCTATGCTTCTATATCTCCTACCCGATGGTAGGAGAGTAAAGACGTGCCGACCAGGGTGTGAGTCGTCCCTGAGGATTTTCCTCACTCTTCTAAGGCAGCGGGCCCTAGCGATGTCATCTAGTGGTATCAGGGGACAGCCCACGATGTTTTGTGCTGTGCTCAAAATTCATGCCTACAATGTCTCCTCACAGAGTCCTTGTAACTTTCCTTCAGCCTTATGAAGGAGGCAATGGCAAACCACTTTGGAAAAACCTTGTTAAGAAAACTTAAGGGACTTTTCCAGGCAGTCTCTGAGAATTAAACATGATTGAACAGATTTTTTAAAAGAAAATAATAGCAGAGTGCATTTTTACAAGCTTTTTCACTTGAGCACCCGAGGCAGGCAAATGATGCATTCTCCAAAGAGTTGTAGCTTTTTCTTGCTGCTCTTATGACGAAAGGAGGGCTGGAGACAGAATATAACTTCAGAGTTTTAAGCAAATTGATCAGTTCAGAGGCAACTGAGACATAGAAATGGCCTTTGTCCCTAGTTTTTCAACATTTCTTTCCAAACCAAGCAAAATCTCTGATTAAAAGCAAACACAAAAGCAAAGGGATAATTGAAAACCACCAAAGTAGAGACTTCAGAAAGACTTAAAAACAAAAACTCTTTTAAACATGAAACAGAATCAGACTTTAGTTTCCAGGACACTTTTTGTTGGCCATCAAATAAGGTTGCAGCAAAGAAAAATTTGGTCAGCTCATATATTTTAATTTATTTATTCCTGTTCAGAGGCAGCCCGACTCTAAATGATTCTGAGTGGTTTGCATTTTTTTTTAAAAAAGGAACAATAACATAAAATAAAAATAAAATAAAATACTGTGTACTTCCAGAAAAAAAAACATATTTGACCCACAAAAGAAAAATTAAAAGGGTCCATCAATCACCCTATCCAAAGCCTTGGGAAAGTGGGTTTTTAGGGATTCACAGGACATCAACAGGATGAGAGCCATATAAATCTAGAGGGGATATTGTTCCAGAAGGCAAGCACCGTAACAGACAAACGCTTTAACTGGGCATACAACCTTACCTCACCTTCTTCCAACCTGACCTTTGCTACAGTCCTTGTGGCTTATTACACGGATCATAGTTTAAAAACTGCAACTTGGGGAATATTCAAATATAAGGGAGTTATTGCTACAGTTGAAAAATCACCTCATTTTCATCGGAAGGCTGGAATTCTCCGTTATTGCTGTTTATAGCAGGGGCCACAACCTTCCTCTGTAGCTGAAAACTAGGGAGAGGCGAAAGGAAATGCTTACACAATTGCCTAGTGCTTAAAAGTCCAGTCAATTGTTTTGTTGCCAGGGAGCTGAGACATTGATTTCAGTTGTCCAGGTCAACACAATTCTCTGTTCCCTACCTATTTCCCTGAAGAAAGGGAAAATCTTTTTTTTCAGCTCCAAATATGGAGCGAAACACCACACAAGGTGCGGTATGGTTTTTGTGGTTTCTAAAAGCTGTCCGATATTTTAGTAAATTTATTCAACAAATTAGAGTTCAGAACCTCACAGCTTAGAAAGCGAGGTTATGACACACACCCGGCCTATTAACTAACTGGAAAAAGAATGAAGTATAATTAGAAATAAGAAATCATATTGCAGAGAAAGGCTTCTTGATTGGTTACTAAAATTTGAATGGCTGAACTGAACATTATTTTCAAAATATTGGCAAGTAGTGGCCATAAGGCAATAAACAGCTATATAAGCTACAGCTTATGTGCTTATGTTATGCTATACTTGTAAACCACTGCATCTTTAGAGTTACTGTTTTAAAAAAAATAGTGTGGGAAGAAAAGTCTTCATCCTGGTTCATCCAAGCTGGGGATAAATAAACAACATGGCGACTGCTTTGGAAGAAGGTTGCAATTTATTGAAGAGCCAGAAAGATGGTTCTTGCAGGAAGGAGGAGAGAAATCAAGGCAGAAGGACTGAGCACATATGGAGTAGGTTTTTATACCCTCTCTAGCCTTTTGTTTGGAAGTTTCCTGTTCCTGTGGTATGAACTTTGAGGCTATTTCCTGTGTCACGTATTCTGACCTGAGTTTAGGTGTGTCTCTCTGGTATTCTTGATGGTTATGAGTTAGTCCTATTATGTCCCATCTCAGGTGGGGTATGCAGATTTTAGGTATTTGTCTCCTTGAGCTTCTGGCTCCAACTTTCCTGATGGGGCTGGCTCCTGCTTGGGGCAGAGAGACTTGGGGGCAGGGTTGGTTTCTGCTTTTAAAAATCCTTTTGAGGAAATATATTTTTCTGCCCTTTTAATATTTCCTTCTCTGAGGGGCTGACTTCCCACAATAGTAATATGTAGTAAATTAGGAGCTTCTGGCCTTTGGGGGTTAGTTGGCATATTTGGAATTTTAGGAGCATGTTGTAGGCACTCTTAACAAAATGATTGTCATGGTGGAAAAACCAGTTTGCAGCTATCTACAATTTAAGTTTTTGTAAAAATGCCTCTGAGCTCCAGGTAAGGCCTTGAGGAATTATTGGAGATACAAATTATGATTGAAGTTGGTAGTTTACTTTACTGATACTAGCTTCCTATTCTTTATTTTATTATTATTAAAAGCATCTAACACACAGAATTGAAAGACAACAAGAAATATGTTGATGGGCACTTTG
Source organism: Azemiops feae (assembly GCA_023970755.1). Taxonomy (NCBI): domain Eukaryota; kingdom Metazoa; phylum Chordata; class Lepidosauria; order Squamata; family Viperidae; genus Azemiops; species Azemiops feae. Next base: position 44,136 of record JALGBA010000392.1, on the reverse strand, counting down.
ATAGTCCTGAGCATAATGATGGGGACGGATGGTGTAGCTTCTTGTTCTATGTGTCACTGAGGCTCACTTCATACAATATGCTATGTTGTGGCTTATTTGGCTATTATTTATTGAATTACCAACATCTAAACTAGTTTTGCCTTATGGTGTAAGTTTGCTTTTTAATTATATATTATTGAAAGATATGAGTTGAAGTAATCTAGCAAATCTTTTGCTTTTCACCGTGATCGTAGAGAAGAAGCATATGGACGACTGACAAAGAATCATGAATAGAAATCGGAATTGTTATTCGTGAACAACCAAAATCAGGTTGGACTTCCATTTTCTGAGCTTGTACAGTAGCTTTTCTCTTGGAGTTCACTGGGGTCTTTCTCCTCTCACATGAATAAAATGGAAGGTAGTATTTCTAAATGTATGTAACATTCCCAATCTCTCTTGAATTTTAAAATTTTGATCCTCCTATTCCATCAATTCCAGAACAGCAATATTTTATTTCAATGTTCTTTTCTTGCCAAAAGTTCCTGTTGGTTTTCTGATGTGTTCCCTCAACTCCTCTAAGTAGTCTTGTTTGAGTTCCTGTCCTCTATCAAGATTGTCTTATCCTCTGCAAAAATCCACAACACAGCTTGTTCTACAAATCATAAATAGGAACTGATAAAACACTGGGTGGGTTCTAGACCGAGGTTATTTTCTCATTAATGATTTATACTGTCTTTCAGTATAAATTATATAATCATTATATGCTCAATGGTATCCAAGAGGTTACCAAAATCAGCAAGGTAGCAAATGTTACAATGAAAGCCCTACTTTTTTTGTATGTGTGTTCCACTCAGGTTCAAAGTTGCAGGGCTTGTATCACAATGCTCTGTGCACCCTTTTGCTGATAATGACAACCATGCAGTGGTTGCTGCTAATTGTGCTAATAAAATAGCAATAAGGGCAAGTTTTAAATGGCTGGATGTGATAAAGATGTTGTAAGATGTTCCTGATGAGGAAGAAAATTAAGGTGGTTGAACTTAGTTCTCTTGAAATCAATGGCATTCAAGCAATTGGATACAATTCAAGTTCAATTGAATACAATGAATTGTACTCTACTCTAATTACATTTATGGTTATAGCTAATACAATTAATTGTATTCTAATCCAATTGCAGTCTAATACAATTAAAATTGCCTGGATCCAACTCATTGCATTTCACCTAGTACACATCAATGCTACATTATTAAGTTCTATTTATAGAAAGGTTTTTCTGTTCAGGAAATTATCAGGATATTTGAGCAGTCTGTGTGATTCACACCAGCAAAGGAGGATATTAAGTCCTTTTTTGCTTTAAATTGATTAAGATTGGTTAAATAATCTTTCATAGTGTCTGTGTCTCAAATTCACGCAGGTCTGTTCAATGGGAGTCTCACTAAACAAACATTTGCAGAAGGCAATCAAAACATCTTAAGTAACTGAATGGTAGGGCCTTATGTGACTTCATACTAATTAAATGCTTACTAGTGTAAATGGGAAGCTAAAATCATGTTAGCAATGAGGTGATACAAGTAGCGGTGAGTTGCATATTATCTCCCCATCTACACTATAGAGCAAGTGGATATTAATAGTTTCAAGAAAATTAGTAAGCGGGAGAAACATTCAGACCAACCTTTACAAAGAATGGAACCACGCAGTCACTTTTATAAGTTTTTGTTAATCACTGGCAGTAATTGACAAAGTCTTCCATCCTTCCGAGGTCGGTAAAATGAGGACCCAGACGGTTGGGGGCAATATGCTGACTCTGTAAACTGCTTAGAGAGGGCTGGAAGGCACTGTGGAGCGGTATATAAGTCTAAGTGCTATTGCTACTTTAAAAGCTATTTTGATAGAGTCGTGCAAATATGAAAGTACAATTCTCCCCTTCCCCCATGTCTCTTTTATAACCCAAGAAACTAGACAGAGCCTCTTCTGAGCCTCTTGCCCCACCTATTATCCAGTTGTGGGCTATTCTATCTCTTATCTATTCCCTTGGGAACATCTCTTTCCCACATAACTGTCTTTCCCACATAACTGTCACAGGAAGTGAAAGCAATGTATTTTTCAAATCCAGTGATATTTGTACACAATGGACCAACTGACCACATCTCCATGCAAAGATCTTCATGACCACCAAATAGTAGCAAAAAATTTACAAAATCTCTGCTACAACCTGAAGACCACTTGGAATTTGACAGCCCAGATAGGATGTACGAGGGACTTACAGTCAAACAGTTCTCTTTCAAGAGTGAAGCAATATGATAGGTAGACTATAAATATATTTTAAAATATGTATTTATTACACTAACGCTACTAAACTATTACACTACATACACACACGCTCACATTGGATCAAGTAACAAAGATATGAGAAGTTCTGAGATGCAATTCCTATTTTTAGTTCTTCCCATCTCAATTGTGCTCTAGAATGCTAATTTTAGAAGATTAACTAGTGCTATTATCCCCATATTGTATGTGGGATCAAAGAGATGGAAATCAACAATTGACTAATTTTAATCTAATTATATTAATTTAAATCCTTCCCTTCTTGCCATTCTATTTAATAGCTTGTTTAAGGCTATTCATAGCTGAGACAAATTCTTCTGGGTATAGAACGATCAGAAATATATAGTTATGTTTGCATTACACGCTCCTCTGCGTTCAAATGAATAGTAGTTATAGGATTAGCCTAATTTTCTGGGCTTATCTAACACACTGAGCCATAAATTAAGCACATGGGCTGGGTTCATACAATATGTTGTTGGCTGGCATGTCATTCAGAGTGGTCATTTGAACATAGTTTGTACTCGGAAGTCACTTGATTTAGAAGTTTTAAATCTCAAGATGTGTCCTCAGGTTTGTGGCAGTGGTTATTACACCATAAAGAATATAGTTCTAAAAGGTTGCTAGGGAGCTATTGAAGAGATCAAAATCCATATAAAGTGGAGTATTGGGAGCACAGCAGATGTAGGCACAGTGTTGACAATGGGTACCTGCATTTTTGAAGAGCTTTGTGACATTTTAAGGTTGACATTGGTATCATTCCTTAAACCTTTGTGGACTACAATCCATTTCATCTGATGCATGAGTACAGTTCTTTATACAGGTAGTCCTTGACTTACGACCATAATTGAGCCCAAAATTTCTGTGCCTAAACTGGACAGTTCTTAAGTGAGTTTTGCCCCATTTTACGACCTTTCTTTGCCACAATTGTTAAGTGAATCACTGCAGTTGTTAACTTAGTAAATGGTTGTAAAGATTTCCCATTGCCTTTGCCTGTCAGAAAGTCGCAAAAGGTGATCACACACGACCCCAGGAAATTGCAACTGTCATAAATATGAGCCAGTTACCAAGAATCCAAATTTTGATCATGCCAAAATGGTTGTGTGAAAAATGGTTATAGGTCACTTTTTTTCAATGCCGTTGTAACTTTGAATGGTCACTTAACAAATGGTTGTAAGTCAAGGACTACCTGTGTACATCTGAAGGTATTGTTTGGGGAGGAAGAAGAAAAGGGGGAAATGATGGCTTACAGTCAAAGACAAATTGGAATTTAGGTGTGAGGCCATCATTATTGTATTTGAACAGCTAAGGAACGCCTTTAGATTTACAAGCAACTTGCTCTCTAATTAAACCTTTCCATGAACTAAAGTTCAGCTGTTTTGCAGTGGAGCCCTCTTTCTCATTATTTTGTTCAAGGGTGACCATTTTGAGAGAAGCACAAAAACATTTGACAATTGAAATGTTCTCCTACTGAGTTTTGGATACTGCCTTTTCCGATTGTTTGTCAGTGAATCACTTTATATCCAACATGGCAATTTGTCCAACTAAAATATTGCCAGTCACATTAGAGGATCAGCACAAATAGCTTTCCATGCAGAGCAACTCTCATTCATGTTATTTTTTTTCATTTATTAGTACCAGCATGTTGCAAAATGAAGGCACGACTCGCTTCTTAACCAGCTGGGTTTCTACTTGTTTGTAGCCATTTCAGCATTTGGACTACAAATAATAAGTAGTTTTGGTCCATCTCATTTTTTAATTTTTTTGCAATCATGCTCATTTCCCCCCCCAGTTTTATATTATAAACAATAATGTATGGAGTGTTTTTTTCCTATAATCTGGATAGCATATCTTGTTTATCATAATAGGATCATCCTCCACAAACAATGACACGAGTAATTTGCACATTTGTCTCTGTTTATTTCAACAAAAGTTATCATATCTGTAGAGTCAGGAGTTTGTTCACAAATGAGTGAACATTGTGCTTCAGAAGCCAGCATGGGAAGCAGCTGGTTATCGCTGTTGTTTACATGGTATTTGCTCATAATTCACATAAATTTCCTTTATGGGGAGAGAGAAAAATAATCTTATACCACCTACATGGTGGTTTGCATTGTCATGCAAACTGTCCAGAAATAATCACAGCTTTATAAGCAAATATTGGCTTCTTTTACAATCCTCTTATAGAAGTCTTCTTTCGGAATTTATTGCAAGAATATCTAAATAATCTCAATTGCAGTGGACATCATTATTGGACACCACACAACTTTTGTTCTGGCAAAGCAAATTATTCTCTTTATTTACAAAATAACAACAGGGCTATGTTAATTCTAGAATTGATTCATTCTCGTGGAGTGCATATGTATGATTGAAAAAATAAAATCAAAGAAAAAGATCTGAATTGGACAATGGAGACAATAGGTTTTCAAACTAATTGATTATTTGTAACACTTTTTTCTAGGAATTTTATGAAGATTTTTTTTTTCAGGGGTCCTAGATAAGATCTCCCATCAATGGTGTCTCCCATCAATGGATGGTCTCCTTGCCATTATCTTTACTTTTATTCAGCTCATTTTCTGGGTTAAAGCAGCATCTCTGCCAAGAAAAATAAGAGGACCTTTAGGTTAATTCCTATGGTTCTTGTTCCTCACATCATACCACAATGGCCTTTTCCCAGTGCCAAGTTATAATGCTGGCCACCCATGACTAACTCCCCAGAAAACTATATTGCATGAAATTTGCTGCCCCCAGCGGCGATTTTTCCACTGTCTCTTTTTCTTTTTTTTATATATATATAACAAGTTTTATTAAAAAAATTTGTTTTACAACCAAGTGCTTGGAACTCATCGTGGAGATAGGGCACTCCATACAACAAAGTAAAAAATATAATCATACATAAACAATTTGAATTACTTCTTTAAAGGTTCCCTCTCTAAGCAAAGAAAGAAAAAACAAATAGAAAAAAAAACACAATATCAATAATATTTCCACCCGTTTTCAGGCTTAACTAACTCACAATTAACATATTCCAATTTGGCCTTATATAAACACATAGTATACAATTCGGGTACCCATATAGTATAGATTGTTTTTAAGATATACATATTATTCCAATTATTCAATTTATACTTCTCTGTTAAATTTTATCTCTTATTCTATTCTATTTTACATACATATTTTATGGATAAACATAACTTTAAATATTTTAAAACCATTTTACATTTAAGCCTAAAATAATAAAACAATAATTATTTCTAAAATAGACTTATAATATGCCTATTATCTATATATATATATATTAATATCTCTCAACTATATTCTATTTCCTGTACTCTATCAAATATTTTTATAAATCATAGTTAAATGTTTCACCAATCTCTATCCAACTCCTAATTTTAGTTTTTCCAATTTTCCATCTTGCCATTCCGGACCATAATCAAATCAATAATTTACATCAATATTAACTCAGATCAAAGTCTTGAACCTTAGGGATCTCAAGCATATTAGTTCAGTCAAAGTCTCTAAAAGCCATTTTTACCCATCCAATAAAATTTTAGCTCTGACTTTTAAACCTAATTCTAGCTTTCTTTTTGTGCCAAGCAGGTTTCCACAATAGGGCCTCTAATTCCTTCCATAGTATTTGACCATACACATTTTTCCACAATTGAATCCAGTCATAGTCTTCTTCTCTTTTCTCCGATGTTGTCTGCACTATGTAATCCGTCTTAATCAATATGGTGATTGTTCGTTGTTTGTTCATGTTGTCAGCATTTTTAACGTCTCGTATTTGAAAGTCTGTTCCTGTTGCTTTTAGAATTATAGATGTTTTAGTTAAATTCTGCCTTTGGTCATCCAAAGTCTCCATCATTTGTGTATAAGATGTAGTATCTTCCTCTTCAATAGATTGTAAATGTGTTTCCTCCATATCGTTAGGTTGTAAATCTAGTTGTGTATCATATCCAATAAGTTGAAATTCAGTTTTTAACTCTGGAACATCCCTTTTCCAAAGCATTCTAAAATGTTCTTTTAATTCCTCCTTCGTTTCCAAGATTTTTTCTAATATAAATCCATAGTTAAGCTGTGAGTGGGATTCCATTCTTCATTTTTTTAGTAAAATTTCAACTTAAAAGCTGAGTTACAATTTTATAAAATATAAAATCCAAACAAAAATAGGAAAAAGCAAGTACAAAAATAAAAACAACAAAAGTCCCAATCAATGTTATGAATATCTAATTTATAATCCAAATAAATAATAGCAGCTAGTGTCTCAATTATTATATTGTGATCCTAAAGCGAAAGAATCCATTTTTCAGGAGAGTATACTTTGTATTATAAAATCAAAAACAACAGGCAGAAACTTAAACAAGTTCCAAAAGAAATGCAAGCGTCTGGGCGTCATGCTAAATGCAGGGAGTAGAAGTTCAAAATGGTTACAATGTTGCAATGATGCTTTCTGGGCTTCATGCCAAATTCTGAGTTACATTGTAACCATACAATCCACATAAATTCGCCCAGAAGCCGTAGCGTTGTTGTTTTTTTAAAGTAGATAGCACTGTTCAGAAGGGGGGGAAGAAGAAAAACACTCCACCCCCTCCCTAAAGGTTTCCACTTAAGCTGAAAACAAGCAAGCAGAGAAAGAGAGTCACAGTAAGAACTTTTTCTTCTCTTTTTTCTTCAGGGTCCCCCGAATTCCAGCCGCTCAAATAAACAATAAAAATTAGTGTTTTTTTTTCCCCGCAGCTCGTTTCCCCGAGTGTTCAAACGCTGCTTTCTCAAGGGGGGGGGGAAGTAATTTCTAAGAGCTTTTCACAGGGAAATGAGTAAAATATCAAGAGGGAAGGAAAGGTCTCACCCGGATCTTCCACGGTGGTTCTTTTTGCTTAGATGTTGCTGTGACTTTCGGCTGGAGCAGCTGAGTGATCGGCCATGTTACTGGCCGATCTTTTCCCCGTCGGCCCAAAGGTGATTGCTCGGATCGCAGAGGGAGCTGCCGCTCCCTCCGCAATCAACGAGTGCCCTCCTCTACAGTGGTCGCCTCTCTGGGGCGACTTTCGACCCTGTCCAGGGTCTACCAGCGGGGGGAAACCGGTCGGCAAAGAGAGCATACTCTTTGCCTGACCGCAGGCACTGCTACCGGAACCGGAAGTCCACTGTCTCTATTTCATACTACTGCAGCCACCTGACTTCCCTCCACTAGTGAGAAAGGCCAGCAGTTTTATACAGTATATCTTGGTGCAGCCCTATTTTAATAAAGATGCTTGAAACTAAGGAAGTTTCAAGCATATCTAGTCCATCAGCTGGAGACAGGACATCGTTTGGTTCCCAGAAATAGATTAAATACATCGAGAGAACTGAAGCTCTGGAACTTCACTTAGTGACATTTAGATGTCAAAATGAAAAAGGGGCAATGATGGGGGAGAGAAAGGGAGGGAGGGAGAGAGAGAGGGAGGGAGAGAGAAGGAGAGGGAGAGGGAGAGGGAGAGAGAGAGAGAGAGAGAGAGAGAGAGAGAGAGAGAGAGAGAGAGAGAGAAGATAGGCTGGTTCTAGAACAAAGGAATATTTGGATTTTTTTCCAGTGGAAAACATTAATAGTTGTTATTGGGCAAGGGGTGATGTTTTCCATGGATAAATGAATAATAATATAAAACACATAAATATCTAGAGAAAAATTATTTGTGCTGCAATTTTTTGTAATAATAAAGTTATTTCTCAGTAGGTGGCAACATCTAGTTGACCATGAAAAACACTAATCTGGTCAGGGAGATCTGCTTAGCGTTTGAGAAGGAAGGATGGGAGGGAGGGAGGGAGGGAGGGAGGGAAGGAAGGAAGGAAGGAAGGAAGGAAGGAAGGAAGGAAGGAAGGAAGGAAGGAAGGAAGGAAGGAAGGAAGGAAGGAAGAGAAAGAAGGAAGCAAGGAAGAAAAAAGAGAAAGAAGGAAGCAAGGAAGAAAAGAAAGAAGGACAGTTCTGGAAGAAGATAATAGCAAACACTTTTGAGTGTGACATGAGGGAGACTTTTTAAACTAATTAAACTGTAGATGTCTGGGTCTTGGCATTGGTGCCCAGCCAAGCCAAGAGGTTCTTTTAGGATTCAGAGACAATGCAATGCAATAAAAAATTATTTGTTATATGATTTAAATTACTGAGAAAAGCTTAATGACCAAAAGCATGCTTCTCTGCTGCCAGATGCTCCTTCAACGCCACAGACACATCCCAGCCAATCCAGTGAATAGCATACACTGTTCACATGGTTTACACCGAAGGCCACAAAATTGCAAGTGTCTATGACTGCCTTTTATTCTTAAATCTCACTTTGTTCTGACCATAGACTTGTCCTTGGACCAGTGCCAAGGACATCCTTATCTGAGTACATCTGGGTCTCTTCAAGTGTACTTATTAGGGAAGAACCTTGTACTAGCCAGAAGACTCAACTACATAACTTTGTGTCAGTTTTTCTGCACTGAGAGAAGCCCAAGTACAAGTAGACTTGGGAAAAGCAGTGCTAAGAGCGGGCTTTAAAATTCTACAACTTTGTAATGGATTAACATTTTTTGGATGCTGTTAGAATATATTTTCCCTTTGGGATTATGTCACTTGCCTAATTTTTGGCATTTTAATTCTACCATCATTTCTCTACCAATCTTAATGTGCTATTCAACAATTCTTGAGCGAGCAGAAAAGTGGGCCAGTGTAACATTTTGTTTGGAAGTGCACTCGTCTTCTCCTTTAAAAGAACAAAATGAGCAAAAATAGCAACCAAGGCCAGACATGTTAGAATAGACTGCAGATTGTATTCTAATAAAGCGATGCAGTTGTGTGGACAGGCAAGCCCACTTCCACAGCTATTTAATGAGATCACATGTTTTCAGAATTCCAGATGTGCCCATCGATAAAGAAAATGGGTTGGAGCCCTGAACTGTAACTTCAGAAAGCAAATAAGAATTTAAGCTTTTAGGATCTTTCCTAATAAGGGTGGGGATTTTAAAAAGCAGATGAATCAGTGATTTGAAAAGTTTAAATAGGCAATCTGTTTGCCCTACCAAGCTTGTGGGAAATTTCAGACTGTGCTTGTTTTTCTATTTAACATTGTGCCTTTCTACTTGGCCATTTACATATGGTGATTAACAACAACAACAAAAAGAAAATATTTAAAAAAATAAATAAAAATAAGTCTAAAATTAATTAAAGATTAAACATATATGTTCAGTGAAGATTGGTTAATGTTGCTGTGTGCAAACATTATGAAAGCAGATTGTTTATTTTACTATTCCTATTGATAACTGCCTTTCTATCTGAAGATACAGGAGACCTAGGAACTTAGGGCAGAAAATACTGGTTACTACATAATGGTTACTACACCTGGGGATATTCCTGGGCTTCTCTTATTAATTTTAACAAGCAGACAGATTTGAGTTGAGACAGAGAATCAGTTATCAAGTTATTTAGAAGTTTAAGGGCTGATATCATTACCTTAAATCAGGGATGTCCAATTTTGGCCTCTTTAAGATTTGTGGACTTCAATTCCCAGAATTCCTCCCAGCCAGTTTGGGATTTGAAGTCCACAAGTGTTAAAGTGGCCAAGGCTAGACACCCCGGCCTTAAATTGTATCTAAAAGGAACTAGGAACTGGTATAGATTTTTTTTAGCCGAGGCATTCTATAATTTCTCTACCTTGCTACAATTAACAGCTAGTATTTGAATTTTATACAATCTGCAGGGCCTGGAACATTTTAAGAGTGTATGGAAATAACAAGCAGGAGAACAACTAAGGCATTGCAGATATTACTATGGTCTCCAGCAGAGATTTCCAACTGAGTTTTACTGTATCAATTACCTTTGTAAAAAAAAAACATAGAGGATCCTACTACCCATTCCAGGACAGAGCTGCATCTTCAGCTAAACTCAATCGATAATGCTTTTAATTTGTTCTGAAACAATTTCCATTAGATGTGGTTTCACATATCATACAATATAATTTACACATGGTAAATGCTTTCTTTGGCAAAGCAGACATGTTCCTTCTTTTATACCTGCTGAGTCAATCTCAGCTCTTTCATACAAAGAATGTGCATTTTTCTAGCAAAAGTGTGGGGAAAAAGCAGATCAAGATGTTTCAGGCTATGTTCTTTTTAAGTATTATCTTTGCTGTTGGAAAAATAGTACAATTGTAAAAATGCTCACAAAGAACTCCAGTGTCTTCTTGCTGGGTTTTTTTTTTAATTTGAAGATAAATAGTTTTGAATTATGAGAACTCTGTGAAAGTATTCTTCTTCTGCACATTAAGCAGCTAAGGGATAAATTGTTTTCGTCTGCACTTGCCCACGTATCAAGGAATTTCATTACACCATAATAACTCTGACTAGAGGACATAGGACTATTTCAGCAGAACATCACAAGAAGATAAATGGAATGTTCCTTAGAGTTCATAAATCTGGGAAACAAAACCTTGAATTGCCCGATTTAAGTGGCCATATGCTCTTAACCAGTCTTGTGACTTTAAAGATTTTGTAGCCAGCTGTTGTGTCAAAGTACACATTGGTAAGCCATATTGGCATGCTTCTGAATGTCAGTCAAGAAGAAGGGTTTGCATTATGAATATAAAGTAAGAAACAAGTTTATATTCTGATTAAAGCTAGTAGTAGGGCAGAAGCCCTTTGCAGGACTTCCGGTCTTGCGCAGTAGTGCAGTAGCCAAGGGATTTCGGGGCTCCGTGCCCTTTGGCTGAATTTCTTCCTGTTAGGGGACCCTAAATGGGCCAGAAGCCACCTCGAAGAGGCAGCAAAGAAGGAAGGAAGTCTCGCGGACCACGGAGAGATGGCGGTCGACCCGATTGGTCCAGGAGAAGCCTTCCAGAAACCAACAGGAGAAAGGCTAGCCTAACTTCAGAGTCTAGCCCAAGCTACAAGCAAACGAAGTCAAACAGCACTATTTTAAGCTGATTGTAAACAGCGTGTTTGAATCTGGTAAGATCATCGATTTTCTCTATCCTGCTTATTAACTTTCCTGGGGAAAAACAATTCCCAAGAAGCAAAAAACCTCCGAACGTGAAGGAGGGGGATTTTTGCCCCACCCTTTTACTAATGGAAACAGCAAATTAAACCTTTTATGGAGGACCAAAACATACAGAAATGAAATGAAATGAATATAAAACCTAAATTTGGATAAGTTTGGAATTGTTAAATGGTTAAGATTCTCATTTTAAGGGCAATTTTCTATTTTGATAATTTGAAAAATAAACTGGTGCTGACATCTAGTGGTGGATAAAGACTATGACAGCTATGGCTTTTATACAGGACTTGGCAAAATCTGGAAAAAACTAATCTGTGCTTGTGACCTTCAAATCTATAACAATAGAGAACTGTTGTGACAAAAAAAGAAAACAATTTGGATTGCAGACAGAGGATTATAAACTTCAGGAAACCTTTTTGAACCTTTTTGGATTATAAATATCTACTAAACTGTGACTAAAGCTATTTGCAGAGAAAAGAAAACCTCGATTCTTGACCACTATGGAAAATCAGAGACTTGCAGAAAGAACTTATCAAGAAAAAATAAATACCTTTCAAGAGGAGACATATGAGATGCTGCAACTAATTCAAACAACAATGACTTCAAATCACAAAGAAATCCAAAATAACTTTGAAAACATAAACCAATTCATCTCCAATTTAACTTTACAACAAAAAAATCCCAGGAAATAACAATAGAGAAGGAGCAGATAAAACAGATAACTGAACACAAATTCGAGGATAGAGACTCAAAGATGGAACTTAACACAACAAAGAAGTATGATTTAACCCAAGTGGAAATTTTTTTACAAGAAATATTGGTTTTGGAAAAGGCAACTTATACTTTAAGACCACAAGACAAATTTGAGGATAAGAAAAAAGACTGGTCAAAATGGACTGCAGAGACATCAGGAACACCACTAAAACTGGAGAGACAAAAAGTGATAAGAGATACAGAGAGAAAAAGAAAGAAAAAGATTTTCAACAAACATGAAAGAGCAAATGTCTCTTACTTGACTTATTTTTTATATTTACAGTGACACCTACAAGAATATGAAAAGATTCTTTGATTCAGCAGAATATATTGATTAAAGATATTGGGCAAAAGAAGAAGGCCAAAGTGAAAATTAAGAAAATAGATGATGGGACTTATCAGAGAGAATATTTAAAAAAGAAACACCTGTTTGAATATGGTTAAAGTAATAGAAAGATTTTGGATATGAATTTTACTTTAAGAGGGAGGAGTCCCTCAAATAACATAGTACTCTCTTATTTCTTGATATGAGTAATATAAAAGAGTTAGAATGGCTTATATATAAGGACATATTTTAGATATTTAAATATGATTGATTTTAAGAAAATTACAATGGATTGAAAAAAAATATTTTGAATAAGAGTTAAAAGACCAGATGACTAGATTTATTAAATGGAATACTTAAAGATTAAATATATTCTTAATTATAGTAAAAAAGAATGGAAAATTTTTGGAAATAAATATGTATTAGCTTAGGGGAAACATGGACTTTCAGTAGTATACTATCTTTTTATCCCTCTTTACTCTTGTTCTTTTTTTCTCTTTTTTTAGTCTTATTTATTCCTTAAGTAAGGTAAAAGTTATGGGATGGTTTACATGAGAAAAAATAGAATCAAATATCTAAATGTAATTAACTTTGAGAAAATCTTAACCTGTAAGAATGTCTTGAATATTGTGGGAAAAACAAATGTAAACAAGAACTGTAAACGGGATCTATGATGAGGCAACCAGAATGACTAGATAGAAAAGAAATATTATATTGATGTGATTATTATTTGCGGAAATATTAGGAAAAAAATTATATTCAGTTGTTATCTATCAAAACAATAAGAATTGTATTAACTTAAGGTTGGTGAAAGAGAACGTTATGGAAAGAAGAGGAAATCAAGTAAAACTATTATGTGGATTATAGATCATAGAAACCAATTGTTAGCAAATGTTTTTTAAACGTAGACAACACACTGTTTACCGAATATTAAGGTGACCACGTTAAAAAATTAATATAATATATTATAAAAAAAAAGAAGCCCTTTGCAAATATTCTTCTTGATTTTCTTTTTGCAAGCCAAAACTGTTTCAGTCCTCCAGAACCTTTTATGAAACTCTCTATTATGGTGCTTTTGAACAAAACCTGCTTGCATACTATTTTGGATTATTTACAGTCTAAACATTTGGACATATCCTCAAGTAAAATGAAAAAAAAAAAGCTCCCAACCCAATAAACTACATGGGGGAATAAATAGGTCTTTGCGTCGTGTTGGAAAGAAACTAAGATAAGTACTGAGTCATCTGCGAACTTGTTTTCATGGGGAGCATATTAACAATGCACTCACATAATTTTTCTCATTTAAATAATAACATCAGTTCCTGTAACATTATGGAAATTATGTAATTTTCATCATTTGCGTAATGGCATCATTACATAAATGATGCTTAGGATGTGATTTACATCATTCACATACTTTACTTTATTACTCACTGACTGAATTGATGTATAAGCCACCATTCATTGTATCTCAGTCTATACCAGGCTTTAGATGATGACCTTAGGGAAGAAGTGCTCTTCAGATACTGTGGTCCTAGGCCATGGACTCTTTAGGAGGTTAATACCAGCACCTTAATTTAGGGAAAACAATGAAATGGAAGCTGGCAAAGATCATATAAAATTGGCACAATAGCTTGCTTTATGTGGAATGTGAAATGGGGACCCGCAAATGAAGCATCATGTACAATTTACCAAAAGTCAAGGCAACATGAAGTTAAACTCTTAGCACATTACTAACCTTTGCAAGGAGGTATAATAAATACCACCCTTAATGCATTTATGTCATTATAAATTAATTATATATATTATGGTGCAAGGCCAGCAACATAGGATACCCTACCAGAACAAAATATCCAGACCATAATATAATGCATGATAAAACAGTGCTTATTTATTTGTCAAATTTAGGTACCACTCATGTCACTCACAAGAATGATCCTGTGACGGTGTAACAGTTAAAAGATAAAATCTAAAAACCATCTAAAAATACAATACCCTAAAGAGAGCCATATAAAAACAGGAATAAAATACGTTAAAAATTTAAAGGTGGGGGAAAAGGCCGTCAAGGCAATAGGCACCCCAAGGATTGCGTGCTACTTAGCAAAGCCCATGACAGTTGGCAGAGCTAGGTCTTCAAGCTCCTACAAAAGGCCAGGAGAGTGGGGGGCCACCTCACCTCTGGGGGGGGGGGGAAAGAGTATTATTATTATTAATATTATTATTATGGTTAATTGCACAGTCAGCCAAATGTCCAGACTGGATTTAGCATTTTTATTCACCTGTAGAGTCTTTCCCAAGGACCTGGGATAGCAGATGTTGAAGCTTGATGGCGTTAGAGGTGTCGTCAAAGGAGGTAAGCTATTGAGATTAAAGGTACCTTTTGCAATTGACTGATGGTGAATTTGTCAATGCCAATGGTGTTCAAGTGGTGCTCCAGTTGTTTTGGAATTATTATTTATTAAATTGATATGCTGACCCTTTCACTGATAAGGCATCCCTGGGAAACTTACAGACAGTAAAAATATACATTTTTACAATTACAGTTGTAAGAAGACGGATGGCATGGGGATGAGATCTTCTTCCAACAAACACTTCCACTGGTGAGCACTCTTCTTGTGTCCCCAAGTCAACTGACAAAATCAGGTTGTCAACTCTACAACGAACCTGGCTGCAGACATCTTGCTCGTTCTAGGTTGCCACATGAATGGGAGGCGGTGCGGAGGACTTTTGCTAGTCTAAACAATTCTGTGTCCTGTGGGAACCAAGGTCATTCTGTCGGTTATGCTAGGGGGTTGGGCAGGGGGTTAGAAAGCCCGCCAAACTATTCTATTGGGAAATGTAGTTGATTGCATAGCACTGGAGTGGGAAGTTTGACTTTGTAATAGTGTAACTCTTTGGAGGGAATTTTAGATTTGATTTCACTTTTGACCGTGCCGATACATTGTATCCAATAAACATGTTCTTTGAGGAAGTCTCTAGCCTCAGAGTTCTGATTTAATTGACTCTATCGGAACGATGGCACAGGTTTGATATCCTCATTTCTGGTGCTAGAATGTTCCATATGGATGGTGCTACAGCAGAAAAGGCTCTTCTTGACCGCACCAGATTATTCCAGAAAGAAGCCATGACAGAGAAAGCTCTTTTCCTGGACCCTTCCAGTCAAAATTCTTTAACCTAGCATACCTTCCCTATCTGACCCAATGAGACAGGCTGACATGATGGGGATGAAACAGCATAACATAAAACAATAGATTATGTATTACAGTTGGATGCAGTTTTGCAAGTATCTCATTACTTATCCTTGCACTAGCCACTATCATGCCCTCAATATTAGTTCCTTGTAGATATTTTGTATAAATAAATAAAAAAAATATTGATAATGTTCCTATGGCAAGACAAGGACTTCCAGTTTTCTTTGGCTCAGTGGAGCTTGTCTGGTGCAGTAGGTGGTGTTAATCTCTCAACTTGTAAACTTTATCTCTAGGCTTTTATAATAACAATTACATTGATGTTGAATGAGGTTTGTTGTTGTTTTTTTTAAAAAATCTGCCTTTGGGCTTGCTCAGAGAATCGATATGTGACTGCTTTGAAATCCTGCAAATCAACTCAGAGTATAGATGCTAACTTTCCCATCTTTGAAGCTGCTGGACAAAGTTGAGCCTTATTAGGGAAATGGCTGAACTTCGACTTGGAATCACGTAAGAAATTCATGTGATAAAGTAACCCCAATTTGAAAAAAGAATGGGAAAATGTTTTCTTGAAAGACTTCAGCTAAGCAAGGGATCAATGCTTTGAATCAATTGATTAGTTAATGGTTATTTTAAACATTTTGAAAGGTTACTTTTGAATACAACTTATCTGAATCATATGCCTGGCACAATATACAATTAAAACATAACTCAGATGTATTGGCAGCTGCAGAAGTAACTAAAATATATGGATGTTTAAGAAACATTGCATTTGAAGCAAAACCAACAATTCACTTTTACATGACATTAAATAAAAATATGAAGAAGGTCAATATTAATAATATATATGGTATATGGAATAAGAAATTAAATCACCCAAATCTGGAAAATTAATGGGCCCAAGTTAATACATACATTAATACAATCTTGAGGAAACATAACATATTCTCTTTATGGCTTAGCAATAAAGTTAATTCAGAAAATTTTATTCCAATTTATTGGACTCTTCAAAGAATTTTCTTAAAAGGTTGGATATTAGAATTTTTGTGCTGAA
The DNA here is from genome assembly GCA_023970755.1 of Azemiops feae. Taxonomy (NCBI): domain Eukaryota; kingdom Metazoa; phylum Chordata; class Lepidosauria; order Squamata; family Viperidae; genus Azemiops; species Azemiops feae. The sequence continues at coordinate 27,511 of JALGBA010000392.1, read as the reverse complement.
TTTGTAAGAAGTGTAGGGTTCTTTGATCCTATAATTTGGATGTGTTCCTTCATGTCCTGCTTTGGGTCCCAAGTTAATGCATAGATTAAAACAAATTTGAGGAAAACATAGTAGTTAAAGTAATAGATGGGATGCTGAATTATATCCCAAAACTATGAAATGTGATATTTTATGAAGAACTCTAGCCTTATCAAATCTGGCATTTAACCAATGTGGAAAGAACTCCTGATATTAAATATCTATTGATCCATTTCCTTACATACACTTATTCTAAAAGTGGGTATAATGGTTAATCTAAGACCTTAAGATCTAAATCTGAAAGAAAAATATAAATTCAGGTTTTCCAATTCTAACAAACTGTTAAGTGGTGATCCCAGACTTAAGATTTGAGTCTGAAAAAGGAGTAAAAGCTAACACCTAAGCAGACCTGATCTTGAAAAATGGAGCAGGGTTATAACTGCTTGATATTTGGATGAGAGAGCACTCGATGATCCTAAAACTGAAAACTAGACCTGGAAGTTAAAATAATTTCCAAAGGAGGCAAAGATGAAAAAACTCTCCATATCACTACCATGGAAACTGCATGGAGGTGTCTATATTGTCACCAAGAGCTGAGCTGAACTGAACTCAAGGGAATCCTAGAAATAGCCTCATTCTCATTGATGGCAATAAAGATCTACTTCACACACACATACACACACACACACAAACACACACCACTGTTCTTTTTAAAAAAATGCAATGTAATGTAGCCGTAGCTCTCCAATAGCCCTCTCATACTGCCACCATCCCTTTCTCTTTAGCAGTTATTATGAAACCACACTAGGGCCAGAAAATGGCCTATTCCTATGTGACAAATGCATTTCAGTGATGGAATGATATGATTTTAAGAAGTTCAACATCTCTAGCTATTAAACAAGCAGATAAGAAAGCTCTCCAACAGCCTTCTTATACCACCACCATCCCTTTCTCTTCAGCACTTATTATGAAACCACACTAGGGTCAGAAAATGGCCTATTCTTATCCGACAAATGTATTTCAGTGATGAAATGATATGATTTTAAGAAGCTCAACATCTGTAGCTATTAAACAAGCAGATAAGGAAGCCAGGGCAACCAGTAATTTTTTCCTTACTAAGCCCTGCTCAAAGTGCCATAGGTAGAACAACAGTACACATTGCAATGCACATAAGATGTCACAAGCTTCTAGTCTCCAGAAGTAGCTTTTTCACATAGCGTATCATTACATCATGGAATCTATTATCACATGTCTGTATGTACAGGGAATACAACCAGATAAGCTAATACTACCTTATTGTAAAGATTCATTAACAGAATCCTGCAAGTCTGAAACTACATCTTTCCCTCCATTTCCTTTATAATCTAAGAAACTTTGAGAGTTTCTTCTGTGCCTCTTGCCCCCTAACCCCCGTTTCTGCTAGGGGCTCATATGTCTTTTATATGACCCTTCCCTTGGCTGTTTCCCAAAGCCATTCCCACATACCATTACATCACAGGAGAGGAACAGGACCAACCTGGACAAAGTATGAAAATATATAGCCCTGAGAGTGCTTCCGGTGACTTTGCTGACTGTAGACCCGGGGAAAATTGCTCCGCTCTCCGGGTCCGAAATTTCTTCGCTGGCGGGCCCGTTTGGGCTAAATGCCACCCTGGAGGGGTGGCCACCGAAGGGCAAACCTTTGAGGAACGGGAGCCGGCGGTAGCCGGCTTACTGAACCCAAAGCAGCCCCTGGAACCAGCAAAAGAAAGGCGGATCGCATTTATGCGAGCCGCCATTCCCAGCTGATCATCGGAGACAGAAAACAGCTGATTTGGAAGGCAAGCAGCCAGGACGGGTGAGAATATGCTTCTTTTCTCTTTATGAAGTGGATTTAATTGAAGACTGTCTTTAAAACGAAGCTGGAAGGCTGAAGGGAGGAAGGAAGTGGATTTATTCCTCCCCCTCCCGGATAAACGGCGGTTTAAGCGAAGAACTGATTTGGATTACTTTAAAAATCTTTCTAACTGGAGAAATTATTTTATTTTTGGAAGGAGAGGAAGACTTAATAACTGGGAAAAGCCACCCTGTTTTTTTTTCTGTTATTTTCATTAACTTTAAAGAACTTTGAAACTGAGTTCCCACTTTGGACATTTTTTTCCCTTTCTTTACCACTTAGTGGCTACATTGTAATTTTCCTCTTTGTTCTCTGATAGTTTTGTTTATTCAGCTGCAAGACTTGGCTGCAAGCCCAGACATCCTTATCTCTCTCAAAAGCTACTGAGAGGGAAGTTCCCTGCTCCTTCTGTGAATGTTTGGTCTTCTTAACTAGCTATATATTTTTTACAGAAAAAAAAATAGGGTTTTGTTTTTTCTTGTGGGTGACTGTGAAATAATTTTTTTAATTTACAATTAGATCATTTTTCTTTATAATATTTTTGTTTTTACATGACAATTCTTTCTTTTCTTTTTCTTTTTGATTTTTCTTTTGGATATAAATACATCCTTTTCTTTGGCCTTTTGTTTGCTCTTTTTACTTTTCCTTTTTTTATTCTCCCTCTTTTTGGGATGGTTGCAGAAATTTTTTGTTCCCCCTTTTTTTTTTCCTTTTCCTTAATTAATTTTTTGCTGGAATTATTAGTACTTTTTTCCTTTCTTTCTTCTTTTTTTCCCGTTAAAAGTACGTGTGTCTTGTCTCCTGATAATAGGAGGGCACTGGATTACAATTGGCCATCGGGCCCTCCGGTGGATTATAACTGGCCATTGGGCTCCTCAGTGGATTATAAATAAATACAACAACTAGAAGATGAGCATCTCAAATTTGGCTAAAGGGGTGAAGAAGGGCTCTTCGGCCCCCGCTTCAACCTCGGTGAGCCCAGCTCCTCAAAAATCAATTACTACATTTCTACAACAGGAAACTCAACAAAAAGATACGCAAGTGATACTTCAAGCAATTGCAGACTCCAAAATGGAAATGAAAAAAGATTTGGATAAAAATTATGAAGACTTGAAAAGTGATCTTCTTAAAATGGATCAAAAAATGGAAACTTTCCAACAGGCGATGATAGATACTCAACAAAGAATACAAAAAATAGAGGATAAGTCAGAGATGGTTGATCAGAAATTAGAAGCATTACAAGATGAGAACCAGAGATTGGCACAAGTTAATGCGGAATTGGAAGACAGCATCGCTGTTACGGAGATGGAACGGGCGTCATACTTCTTGAGATTCCAAAATATCATAGAAGAGAAAGATGAGAACCTGTTAGAGTTGATGTGTGAGCTATTGGCGGATCGACTTGGAATGGAAATGGATCAAATGAAAAAAGAAATGGACCAGGTCTTTAGAGTCAATTCAAGCTATTGAAGAAGAAATAGAGTTCCCAGAGAGGTTCACGTAAGATTTCTTAAAAGAGCAATACGAGATGAGATTTTGAGAGCAATAAGAGACCAACCACTGAAATATAAAGATAAAGAACTTCTAGTTCTTAAACAGATCCCGAAGAGAATAAGAGAAGCACGAAGAGAATATCAATTTTTGACAAGGAAACTACTGAACAAAGGAGTGAATTTTAGATGGTTGGTCCCAGAAGGATTATTAATTTTTTGGGACTCGAGAAGATATAGATTGGATACCCGACTTAAAGCAGAGGAATTTTTTAATAATCATAGAACCTTTCTGGAAGGAGACGATATCAGATCTAAAAAAACCAGAGGAAGAAGCAGGAGCATCGAAACAAACAGAAGAGGAAGAACCTAAAAAGACTCAATCAGAAGAAGACGTAAGACCCAAGGATCAGAGACAGATAACCTCTCCTAGAAGACTGAGATCTAAGTACAATTAAAACTATGGAAGAAATTGAAATTTTTTCAACAAATATAAATGGTCTTAACTCCCCATCAAAAAGGAGTAAAATATTCTATAGATTACAAAAATTAAAAATGGACATAATTTGTCTCCAAGAGACACATATAAAAAGACAACATTTTAGACTTCTAGAACAACCAAAAACAGGCAAACTTTAGTTTTCATCGGCACTGCAAAAGAAAAGAGGGGTAGCCTTCTATATAAAAGAGAAGATGAACCCAAAACAAATTTATGCTGATGATGAAGGAAGACTATTAATGGTGGAAATTACATGGAACCAAAAACAAATTTTGATGATTGCGATATATGCCCCCAATGAGAAACAAGACCAATTTTTTCAGCAACTATATGATAAGTTAATGGAATTAAACTATCAAAACCTTTGTATTCTTGGAGACTTTAATGCGATAACTGATGCAAAACAGGATTATAAGAGCTACAAACAAGGGAAAAAAGGGGGAAATACCTTATCTAATTCTTTTCTAAAGATGAAAGACGAATTAGGTATACAAGATATATGGAGAGAAATGAATCCAGATAAAGCACAATACACATTTTATTCAAATAGGCATAAATCCTGGTCACGAATTGATATGATATGGACTTCTTATGATTTAAAGACTATGATACAGGAGATTGAAATAGAACCTAATATTTGGGCAGACCATAATCCAATTAGAATGACGTGGAAAGGAACTAGAAAGAAACTAAGATGGCGGCTGAACAAAGCTATATTGAAAGAAAAGGAATTTTTGCAATTAGCAACGAAAGAAATGGATTTTTTTTTTAAAATAAATAAGAAAGAAGAAACTTCCATTCAAAATGTATGGGATACAGCGAAAGCATATTTTAGGGGCGTGGCTATAACCTATGTGGCCAAAAAGAATAAAGAAAAGAAACAAACACAACTTAGATTGAAAGAACAATTTAGTAAATTGGAAATGGAGCTACGAAATGATCCACAAAAGAAAGAATTGAAGACACAGATGGAATTAATAAAACACAAATTAAATTTAATGGAAATGGACATAAGGGCACAACAGATTAAACGATGTAAACAGAATTTCTTTGAAAATGCCAATAAACCCGGAAGATGGTTGGCATATAAATTGAAAAAAGAAAGAGAAAAAAGATTGATAAGTAAACTACAAGACACAAAAGGCCAATTGTACTGTCACAATGATGCAATTAAAAAAATTACTACAGCTTATTATGAGACACTTTATAAAATTGAGGTGGTTTCGAATGAGACAATACAGGAATATTTAAAAGAAGCGGACCTTCCAAAGGTACCAGAGAATATGCAATATATATTAAATGAGAACATAACAATGATGGAGATTACAGAGGCGATAAAAAAACAAAAAAAGGATAAAACTCCGGGACCTGATGGTCTCCCTGCAGAAGTTTATATAGCTTTACAAGACATTGTCAGTCCGATTTTGAAAGACCTTTGTAATGAAGATTTTTCAGAGACAAAAATACCAAATTCCTGGAAAGAAGCTAACATTTCTCTTATACCTAAAGAAGACACTGATTGTACACAAATTAAAAACTATAGACCAATATCTTTATTAAATGTGGATTATAAAATATTTACTACAATAATGGCAGAAAGAATGAAGAAATTTTTGACGGAATTCATCCATTCAGACCAAAATGGCTTTTTACCAAAAAGGCAGATGAAGAATAATTTAAGGATTATTTTAAATGTGTTGGAGTATTATGAAAACCATCCAGGGAAACATATTTCTTGATGCGCAAAAAGCTTTTGATAATCTTAATTGGCAATTTTTGTTTCAACAGTTGAAGGAGATGGACTTTGGCGGAAATTTTATAAATGCAATTCAAGCAATTTATAATAAACAATCAGCAAGGATACTTATAAATGGAGATTACACAGACAGCTTTGAAATTAAAAAAGGCACAAGACAGGGATGTCCATTGTCCCCTTTGTTATTCATTTTTACATTGGAAGTGTTGGCTAGAAATATTAGGCAAGATATTGAGATTAAAGGATTGGAGATAAAAGATCAAAAATACAAACTACAGGCTTTTGCGGATGATTTAGTTTTTATTTTGGAAGAACCATTAGAGACAGCTGTTAAACTCTTGCGGAAAATAGAGAAATTTGGAGAAGTGGCGGGGTTGAAGATAAACAGGGAAAAGACTAAAGTATTAACGAAGAATTTAACAGATAAACAAAAAATTCAATTTGCTAAAAAGACAAACCTTCAAATAGCTAAAAAAGTTAAATATTTAGGTATCTATTTAACTTCAAAATATACAACAATAAAAGAAGACAACTACGAGAGATTACTAAAACAAATAAAAGTGGACTTGGAGAAGTGGAAAAATCTTCAATTATCATTACTAGGAAGGATAGCGACTGTTAAGATGAACATTTTACGTAAGCTAATTTTTCTTTTTCAAACAGTTCCTGTCAAGTTAAATCAAAAAATTTTCGATGAATTAAATGCTACAATAATCAGATTTATATGGCAAGGTAAAAAAGCTAGAATTAAAATTAAACTATTACAAGATTCTAAAGACAGAGGGGGCTTTGGACTCCCGGATTGGAGACTTTACTATCAGGCAGCTATTTTGCTTTGGCTTAAAGAATGGATTACATTGAGAAACAAAAGGCTTCTTTATTTAGAGGGGCATGATTTGCAATTAGGTTGGCATGCATTTTTGTGGTATGAGAAAAATAAAGTACATAAATACTTTCAAAATCATGCTATAAGGTATGTATTGTTTTCAGAGTGGGAAAAAATTAAACATAAAATTTACATGAAAATACCTGAGTGGATTTTGACAATGGAAGCCTTTTCCTACCCAAATTTAATTAATTATGAAAAACCCGTTAGCTATAAAGATATTTTGGACAAAGATGGGAAACTTAAAGACAGACAAATTCTTCAGCAACAGGGTATTGACTTAACATGGTGGTCTTACTTGCAAATTCAGACAAGATATGAAAAAGATATAAAGTCTACAGGATTTTATAAAGAACAGACACCGCTAGATAAAATATTGTTAAAAACTGATGAACATTTGATTAAAAAACTCTATAAATTTCTGCTAAGCTGGAAGATGGAAGAAGAGCAAGTAAAAGAAACAATGATAGTACGGGCTAAGAACTTTGGATATTCTATAGACTTAGAAGATTGGCAAAAGTTATGGGATCGAAATATTAAACTTACTAAAGCGGCTGCATATAAGGAGAATTTATATAAAATGTTTTATAGATGGCATATGACACCAGTTAGACTAGAGAAAATGTTTAAAAATGTATCAAATATGTGTTGGAAATGTAAACAAAAACCAGGAACTTATTATCATATCTGGTGGATATGCCCTAATGCAAAGATATATTGGCTTAAAATTCACAGGTGGCTAGAAAAGATGACTAAGATACAGATAGAATTCAAACCGGAATTGTTTTTATTAGGAATATTAAGATCTAATTACGGAAAAGAGAATGAATATTTAATTTTACATATATTAAAAGCCGCGAGAATAGCGTTTGCCCAATTTTGGAAAAATGAAAAGATACCACCTGACCAGATTATTATTATGAAAATATTGGAATGTGCAGAAATGGATAGATTAACTTTAGAAATTAAAGAGAAAGAAGACACAATTTTCTTTAAAACATGGGAAAATTTTTATCAATGGTTAGCAATAAGATACAATGAAAAAAGATGATGAAATTAAATAAGATAAATGATGTACTTTCTTTTGAATATTATTTTTTAATTTTTTGGCTAGATGTTTACATTTAACTATGATTAATTATAATTAATAAGCGTTATATTGATATTTATATGTAACTATATTTACTTAGTAATACATCACTAATAGTATACTGATTATTGTTACTTATAGAATGAATGATATGCATTGGGTTAAGTTTTTACCATTAATAGTGATAAATTTATTAATATAGCTTTTTAGTATTATGTTAATTATGTATACTTAATATCTATACCCGGACGACAGTCTGCTTGCTAAAGCGTTGATTTATTGTTGGGGGTAACCCCATTATTGTATCTATCCCTACCCTTGGTTTAATCCTTGTTTTTTTACCCTATGTTATACCTTTACCTACCCTTCCCTTTCTATCCCGATAAAAATAATAAAACATATTTAATATATATATATATATATATATATATATATATATATATATATATATATATATATATATATATATATATATATATATATATATATATATATCTATCCCTTATGATTATGATTATTGTTATTGATCATAAGGGCTATCTATTGATTGCCATGCCTACATTACTCATTGTGAAATAATCAGTATGAGTCACAGAAGAATAAAAGCAAAATTTGAGTTCATTCTAAATGGACAACTCAAAACTTGGCAAAGTCAAAATCCACTCCAGTGACAACTAATGTGTAGCGGATAAAGGGACAGAGTAGAACCAACTTCAAAACCTGCAATACATCGACTTAAACCAATCTTTTTTCAGGTTTCTTTGTTTTAACCTGAAAAAAGATGGTAATTTAAACAGCAGTTAATGTTAATTTTATGGGGCGCAGTGGCCTAGCATTTAGAAGGTTGGCAGTTCAAGACCTAAGCCCTGTGTGACAGGGTGAGATCCCATTCTTGTCCAGCTCCTGCCAACCCAGCAATTCACAAGCATGCAAATGCAAGTAGATAAATAGGTACCACTTTGGTGGGAAGGTAACACATTCTGTGCACCTCGGTGTATAGACATGCCGGCCACGTGACCATGGAAGCATCTTCAGACAACACTGGCTCCTTTGGCTAGGAAACAGAGATGAGCACTGCCTCCTAGAGTCAGATATGACTGAACAGGGAAAACCTTTTACTTTTTAATGTTAATTTTGCCACAGTAAAGCTAGCATAAAGTCCAAATCCATTTTTTCCTAATCGTTTTCAAAGTGTGAACATACATGCATACACTCATGAAAAAATATAGATACAACATTTTAAGAAGAGATTGGAAAAATGGTTTGCTAGGAAAGATGGAGCCCATATGTACAAATGCAAACTTTGTAAAAGGAGAAAATTCCAGTCAAATAATTAGAATGTTAATAGCTCCATGGCTGATATAAATGCTAGTTAATCAAGGTTAGCTATTTCTGTACTTACTTAAATGTCATAAAAGAGGTTACCATTAATGATTTTCAATTTAGCAACCATAAATATTGCAGAATATTTAAAAGTCTTGATTAGATAGCATGTATATAATGTGAATTAATTATGATGTGTCTATCAATGATAAGAGCTTAGTAAAGCAAAATTGCACTTATATCAACAACATTGCCTGAGGTTTATTTACCAGTACCATATTTTCGTGTCTAAAACTGACATATATTCTTTGAGATACATAGAAAAAAGACTTATTTAGATCTCTTCTCTGCAGAAAATTAGTGTGAATTATAATTTCTACTCAGACAAAAATCACTGAAATAACTTTTGAGAAATTGCTTCTACTGAAAACATATGTTTTTTTTTCATATTTTCAATACTTTGCTGTGTCTGACCAGAATGCCAGAAATGGTTTCTATTTTGTGAGCATAACAAATGGGAATAGCATACAAATTACAAATGAAGTAACCCAATTGCAGTCCTAGTGGAATGGGAGGTTCATTTTTCTGAGGATTATTGTGTGCTTTTGGGGAAGTGGATGGCTTGTGGATCTACAAATCTACTAACTTAATTAATTAATTTTCTTAGTACGATATTTTGTTTTTCAAAGACCCACTGTATATTATCCACACAAACTAGCAAATTGTGATTGTTTCAGGTGCAAAGAATCTGGACAATTTGTAAGGTTGCAGCATAAAAGATTTATTCCACCTATACAAAAGTATCTGGTCAACTAAAGTTCAACACTAAATTGGTTCCAGGTAAGAGTCAACAGAATTCAGGAGGAGTTGGACTTGGAGAATGCAACAACTCTAACCTGATGACGTGCTTAACTCCGCCTCCCCAGCTCTGCCTGTTCTTCTCCTACTGATTGGTTATATATGCACTTCTACAGATTTAATCCACACATTCGCCTCTCTTATCCCCCATCACATGCCCGCTATTTTTATTTACATTTTTTAAAAAAACCTGGAATTCTCACCCTGAACAATTATTGGATACATAATTTGCAGAAAAGACAGGCAATTTTCTCTGTTTTTAGGTCGCTTATGTACTGTACTTCTGCTCATGTACAGCAAAATACTTCTTTCTGAAAATACAAAGTAGAAAGTTAAGTGTAATGCGACTAATTTCATTTTTGTTGTTGTTGTACTGTGAAATTTCAGTATAAAAAACAAAAATTGAAGGTTTGTGCACACATGTGTGCAACTCCTGCATAAATGCTCTGCATAAATGCTCTCAAACAACCAGAACATTTCACGGGAATGATTGGAGGACTGGCTAGGATGATCACAGCTGACATTCAAACTTCTCTCCTCTACCCCTCTTAAAAGGTTATGGGAGCAAAACAGAATGGAACATCCACGTTTTTTTGATATTCACATTCCACTTCCATTATGGATTATTCACATTTGAAAAAAAATGGATGAAAGGTAGAAAAACATAAAACAACTACATGATATTATCTGGATGCTCAATGAAATAGGGCTAATGAACTGGGCATTCTGACCATTAGAAAGTCATTCTAAATCTTTATGGTATTACAGTATTTGGAATAGGACTTTGCAGGAAGTTAGTTAATTAGAATTATTTAGGATTAAATAAAGATTAAAAAGCAGTAAAAACTAATAAGAATATTTCTTGGAAATGGAAATCACAGAAATATTGGTGAAAGAGACTGAATGCACTTGCTAGTTCAAGATCATTTTGAAAGTGCCATCCAGCAAGTGTTGCTTGGACAAGTCCCTGCAGTTTCTTTCACAGAGTTTCCATGAGTTTCCATTCTTTTCAGAATAGCAATAGAGCAGTGATGGCGAACCTTTTAGAGACCGAGTGCCCAAACTGCAATCCAAAACCCACTTATGTATCCTCGGGTGCTGGGTGGGCGTGGTCAATTGGGTGGGTGTGGCCAATTGGGAGGGCGTGGCCCATTGGGTGGGCATGACTGCAGTGGTAACGGCAGACTGGGTGGGACTAAAAAGTTCAATCGATCAATTCCAACTTTGCGAGATCTTTTTTTTCCCTGAGAGAAGTTGAAATTGATTGATTGATTGAACCTTTTTTTTTTGCACATGGCAGCGGAGGCCTAAAGCAAAAAGGTTTTATAAAACCCAGCTGAAGGCCTAGGGCTGAAGTGACGGCCCGCGTGCCCACAGAGAGGGCTCTGCGTGCCACCTGTGGCACGTGTGCCATAGGTTCGCCACCACGGCAATAGAGGCTTTCCTAAGTTTAAGAAAGTTTTGTTTAGGAAAAACAAAATTACTCAAACAGGATATTCTGTAACCATTTTTTTTATATTGCTTATAGATCTTCAACAGTAATAGTTTCAAGCAGTGTGTTTTATTCAAGGAATCAGTTTTTGAGATTTACATCTGAATAAAAGTGGTCAGAGAACATAAAACAGAAGGAAATCTGAGATCAGTATCAACTATATCAGATCTCTGTCTGTTTTTAAAGTCAATTTGCATTACTCTAGTATCACTAGCATGGAATTTGGGAATGACTGATCTGGATCTGGTCTCACCAAACTATCTTTTCTTTGTGGCAGGCTATTTGTCCCATGATTAGCCTTTGCAGCCTTTTGTAAGTATTAAACCATGATTACATCTTTGATCTTTTTCTTGAATGTTTTTGACCAGTGTTACTTCTTAGGCAAGCCCTGGAAAATATTTGAAGGACAGACTTACAAGTTGCATTCTCATTTCTTCCAACACTATTTTTAGTTAAACATGTTAGAGGAAAGCAACCAAGATAGACCATTTTTCATAGTTTGGTGACCTTGCCATGTTTATGACTTCATTGGAACAAGGTGTACTGAATAGATTTGCTGTCAAAAGTAATATATTCCTTCCTAACAAAAGATAGTATCGAACTAGTTTGCCCCTTGGATAATTATATCCTTGTAACTAGAAAGAGCATGGATGGTATTTGTCAAAACCATTCTCTTTTGAAGCTGTAAATATCTTCTAGCGAACAGCAAGGCAACTTTGCATGTGTTGAAGAAGTCATTTCAAAAAACTTTCCATTTTATGAACTACACCTATATACGAATGTCATTCACAACTAGGGAAACATAGGGATCTACCCCGTTAACTCCCTTTTTACAACCTTGTAATCCCTTAATTCAGGGTACAGTCGGAGTGACTGAATGGAGCTGAATATTTACTAGCTAGATGTCTTTCCAGACACTTACGCAGAGTTAACAGTAGATATTTTTTTCTTTGTACCCTAGGAGAGAAACATCTGCCGCTACCTAGGATTGAACTCTCAACCTTCTGAATGGCAGGCCAGCGTCTTCACCACTAGGCCACCACACTGCTTAGATCTACCCTGTTACACTTTTACAAAAATTTTAAAATATGGAAGCCAACTGATTTTTATCTAGGTAAGTGTCAACTTTCCTTAAGAACAAGGAAACAAGATGAAATATCATCACTGTCCCACCCATTGAAAGGAATATTTATGTGTATGATATACAAGCTTCTATACACTGATCAATCAATCAATCAGATCTTTATTAGAGTCATAGACCAGCATAAGAATGGTGAAATATAAGCAATTAATAATTTTAAAAGCTAAAAAAAATACACAAATTAAAAACTGTTTTAAATACACACACACACATCCACACACAACCTAAAAACTGTAAGAAAAATATTGAGTAAATAGAAAAAAACCCATACAAGTTAATATATGGCTAACTAAATTGATCATAACACAAAACATCTTAACTAACAAGTTAAAAATACTCCCTAAGGCTGGTTTGAAGTACAGGTCATGCACCCAAGTCCTTCCAGCTTGAGAAATGTGTTTGCCAGTGGAGACTGTATTTGGTCTACTTGTGAATTAACATCTGGAAGATAGAGATTGAAGTAATATCTACTGGTAGCCATGCTTGACATTGGTACCTTCAATGATACATTTATGTGGTTGTGTGTTTTTTTTGACAGTCTTATGGAAATGGTTTACCATTGTCTTATTTTGGACTATTTCCCCCCCAATTTCCCAATCTAACCTACTGCATTGGAATTCTATGAAAATCTCCCATCCCATCCAAGAACTAACCAGCAAGGCTGCTTAGTTTCCAAACAAATACAATATTAACCATGCGCTTGCCACTTTCTGAGACACCTCAGTGGATACAGCAATAAATGTTATCATAATTTAGATTTGTATTCTAGCTTTATCATATGTTCTAGGTTTATAGCAGCCAACCAAATGTCTAAGAGAAGTCTGTAAATGATCCATCGATTGGAATCATTTTTTTGCTGCCAAATACAAACTACATTTATAGATGGAAGTGGGTTTGTTTTTAGTAATTGGAAACAGTATTGTCAAGATGGTAAGAAAATATATTGTGAAGAGGACTGTTCCAATTATCTTGCGTACCAAGGCCCAGAATATGGTTTTCAAGCACATGATATCCACACTTTTCTGAAGTTACAGAGATGTCTTTCTGGTATTTGCCTAGCTGAGAGTTTAGTTAAGAACATTTACATATGTTTTAAATTAGGATGCAGACATTGCACCTGCAACGTATGAATTGATGATCTCATTTTGAAAACTGTATTTGGATCATGATAATGTAAAATTTAATTCTTTTCTTAATCATTGTACTCTTGATCCCATTCTTAGTTGCTTCTGACTGTTGGACTGTTCCAATCTAAGCTAGGTATATTTTCTTCATTTGTAATAACAATTTATTCTAACAGTGACATCTGGCTTACTCACAAAGCAGATGACACGTTGCCCTGCATGTCCTCTTGGCGCTGTATTCCCTTAATCTTTCATGTTTCCTGCTTTATGGCAGTTTTCCAGCTTCTATGTGTTATCAAGTAAATTGTGCTCCAATCTTAAAGTATTATAATTCTTCCTATTTACAGACAATTAATGAAGTGCAATACCTGCCCACAGTAGCAAACATATTCTACAATCACACAGCTTTGTTGTAAAAAAAAAAAGAGACAAATTTTAACACTTCCAATTTTTCTTGTATTACTGTGCTTCATATTCACATTTAAAAACAGTTGATGCTGCACAATTTTCTTTGCGTGCACTTAATATACCATAATTGTATTTCAAAGAAATACTGCTATTATGATAGTTCAGTATGAAAAGAGCTTATTTTAATCCTGTCATAAGGTCTAAGCATAACGTATTACTGCTTCTTGTACAATCTGCTTCCTAGAAGACCACCCTCTATCTATGTATCTACATAATACATTTTTATAACATTTTTTAATGTTTTAAATTGTTTTTACAATATCCACCACAAGACTCACTTGTTGAGATGGGTAGGTACAGAAATCAATCAATCAAATAAACATTGGGCCCTGAACTTAGTGGTTTTCTTGCAGATGTTTTCTTACCAAGCTAGGTAATATCATAACTACAAACTACAATGATTCTCTTCTATTGAAATAAACAAATAATTTCAAATGAATGCCTTCAATATGTGCTAATGAATGTCTATAATTAATGCCATTAATGCAATAAATTCAGTAAATACTTTCTAAATATATTATTTTGAACAATATATTGTTAACCAGTATATGCATGGGGGGGCAAATGCAACAAACCATAATACAAAATTTGGAGCAAAGATGTAAAAAAGTTGATTTATACAGAATAATGAAGCTCATAGTATGGTCACAATCAAACTTTAATAAAAGTATATAATATGAACATTATATAAATGTTTAGATTTGTTTGCATCTTTCTTTTCTTTTAACGTAAACTGTAATAATCATTAATACAAGAAAATAAAAGAAAAACATTAAAAAGAAAAAACAACAGAAATATATTTATTAAGCCAATACATTTAGCTAGCCAAAAATGGATTTCTTTAAGTCTCAAATAAAGTGATTAGCAAATTGTTGTTGCTTTGTTTTCTTTCTCTCTCAGTCTACTTTTGGACAAAGGACAGTTCATTTGTTTGTATAGTACTGCATATTTTATAAGTGACATTAATGAATGAATCAATACATGTTTTGTTTTTTTAAACGAGACCTTTTGTAAATAAAAGCTTTCAGTTAATCTTAATTTTGTGGCTTTTTAAAAGTAATAATTTCATTACATGTTCTTGTTAATATTTCCAGTTTAATTAAGAATGCATTTACTGTACAATTAAAATATAACAACTATACATTACAAAGAAATACTCCAGAAATGTAGTGATTTATAAAAAATAATGTTCACGTTAAAATAATTTTCAATTGTAACCGTATCTGCATTAGTTAATCCTGCAGAAAGGAGTGTACATGATTTATGGACATCTGACATCTGCAGTTATTTGTTCAGAGGCAATGCAATCAGTTTCATACTTTTTCTTCAAACCTTTCAAGTATATTCGCAAGCTGTCTGGATCCAACTGAGAGTTGCGAGCAGTCTGAATCAATCTATTTGCTAAGTGATACATAGCCTTCTCCTTTAATATTTCAGGATCTGTTCTTTGCTGTTGCTGTTTATTTAAAAGGACACACACATATTAAAATCTGAATGATTAGGATGCTCACAATATCAGTTATCCAAGTTGATTAATGTTTTCTCGTGTTAATCATTTAAATCACTGTAGAAGATGAGAACGCAAAGCTACATATAGTGCAGACCTATTCTTGCCACTAAACTTTAGAGTAAGAGTTTGTAGGAACAAGACACGATGTGAAGTGAAACAGCTGGGATGAAAACCCTCCTGCTCATTACTCCAAATTGTTTCTGTTTCCAGCCAGATCCTATACCTGTTTGCTGATAGCACTTGGCAATTCTATAGGACAGTGGTGGCGAACCTATGGCACGTGTGCCAGAGGCGGCACGCAGAGCCCTCTCTGTGGGCATGCGCACCGTCACCCCAGCCCCGCCTCCCCCCATGGCTCCCACCTCACCAGCAGCCCCCCCCCGGAGGAGAGTTGCCCCCGGGCATGGCCTGCACAGAGCAGTGCAACCAAAGACATGGCAGCTGGGCAGCAGGGAAAAGACTCCGCCCTCATGCCCCAATGCGTGTAGATGATGCTGCAGGGTGCGGGCGGAGGGCATGGTTGCCTGGGTGCTGCAGGGCTGCCAGGGTGATCTGCTGCGGCAGGCCGTGAAGGCAGTAGGTGGCCCTGCAGGCAGACGGGGGTGCGGGCGGAGCGGGGGCGGAGCAGGGGCAGGCGGGGCAGTTTTTGGGCACTCGGTGTCTAAAAGGTTCGCCATCACTGCTATAGGACATTAGTTGATTGGAGCACATTTATCCCTTTTCTGAATATAGGTAGTCCTATACTTATGACCACAATTAAGCCCAAAGTTTTGTTGCTAAGCAAGACATCTGTTAAGTAGTTTTACCCTATTTCATGACTTTTCTTGCCACAATTAAGTGAATCACTGCAGTTGTTGTTAGAAACATGGTTGTTAATTGCATCTGGCTTTCCCACTGACTTTGCTTATCAGAAGGTTGCAAAAAGGTGATCACATGACCCTGGGACAATGCAACCATCATAAATATGAACCAGTTGCCAAAGCATCCAAATTTTGAATACATGGCCGTGGCAATATCGCAACTGCCATAAGTCATAAGTCATACCAAAACGTTCATAAGTTATTTTTTTTGTGCCGTTGTAACTTTGAATGGTCACTAAACAAATGGTTGTAAGCTAAGGATCACCTGTATGGCATACTAATGGCAGCACCCCAGTCCTGGAAACTGTGATGCATGTGATCTACATAGGAAAAGGACGATTCCAGAATTATCCTTCAGAACTCTAGTTGAATAGAATTGCCACCAGGAATGGTAACGGATAATTGGAAGACTGGCTGACTTAGGCATCCATTTTTCTTTTATTCCTTATAAGCATCTCCAATTTCTGTACTACATTGGAAAACTTTCACAAGAGAACAATTTGTAGACAATAACTAGAATAGGGGAGGGGAAAGGAAAAGACAGCTTGCTCTCTCCCCTGCAAATACTCCAGACGCTGCAATAATGCTGGAAATAATGAATTGGGAATCCTCCAATTTTTGTTATATAATACAGTTTGGTCTGTAAGTATGTCATGATGTCCACCTTTTTTTACTGAGCTGTTTTCACTGAAAAGTAAACACATTCTGTCAAAATAATGAAGGGTGGTTACTTGATATAACTACCAAAATTTTGCCATGCCAACTGTAAGAGACCCTTGCATTCTCGTAGAAAAGTTTAACAGTTTCTTTAAAACCATTACATGATTGGTTAATAAAAAAGCTTGAAATATTGGACTGCTCTGTCTGATAGGGATAGTTTGTAAAACAAAAAGAAAAGTATTAGCCCGTTATCAGTAAACAATCAAAATAACTTTTCTGCTAGAAGATTGTGCTGCAAGATTTTTGCGATGTAGTCTTCTGCCTGTTACTTCTTGAGTAAACAGATAAATGTGGATTTGAAGCTCTGTGCTGCCATATTTATGACAAAAATTTATGTCATTTTCATGAGACACAGGAGCAGTATTTAATCCAGCGTAAATGGCACTACTGATTGTAGGCTAACCATTTGAAATTTAATGCAGACAAGGTAATGATGAAGGATTAGTCTATGATTAGAGAATATTTAGATTTATCTGCCTGTTAATGGATGTTGCCAGCCTAGGTGAATATCTAAATGGAAGATTGTAAGACTATGCTTGACAATATTTTTATAAAGATCTGAAAGAGGGGCTGTTTGTCAGAACTTCAGATAAAACAAAAGTAGGAAGTAATAGCATTCAAAATGATCTTGGGATCCTAGAACATTGATTGAAAATCAAAAAATAAAAATAAAACAAAACAAAATAGAAATAAAATTCAAGACTTGAATATAAGCTATTGCATTTTGATACGAAAAAACAAAATGTGAGAATTTTGATGAATTGGAAGCAGTACACGAGAAAAGGCAGCAGCTGCTAAAAATGTTAACACATCAACAAAATACAAAACATTCAGATTATAGAAAATGATGTCTCTTCTGCTCTGTTCTCCATCAATTAGCTGCTCTGATGTACTCTTTACAAGACAGACATTGACAACCTGGGAAACATCAGAAGAATGGACAGAATGGTAAAGAAGGTTGGAAAACAAGTCCTATGAGAAAAGTTTTAAAGTGCTTGGTAGATTTAGCCTGAATAGTTAAGGAAAATATGATAGCAGTCTTAAAAACCTGAAAGGTTGAAATGCAGAAGCCAAAGCGTAACTAATCTTCTGTTGATCCTGAGGGTAGGACTCAAACTATAGGACTGAAGCTACAAGAAAGCAGTTTTCAGTTAAACATTGGAAAAAGCTTTCTAATAATAGGAATTTGAAAAGTGCTTTGAAAAGCACTGCCTGTGAGGTGTTGGACTCTATAGAGCCATCTGTCAGAGATGCTGTCATGCCATCCTAAAATGCCAATGTAATACTGAATTGGATTGGATGAGGACCAAAATATTCCTTCAACTCTGTGCCTTTATTGTATTGAAACATAATATGATTTGTTGAGTGAATTCAGCCTTTAATCTGCAAACTGTATTATGCTTAGTGCATTGGGGAAACCTGATTAAACAAATCAAAGTTTAGTGCAGGTTAGGATTAAAACCTATGGCTTTAATGCTTTGTGGATATATTTTTTCTTTTATTGCCAGATTTACTGATATTTCTGTGGCTTCTATGGTTTTATTCATACCGTATATTTCTTCACATGTCACTACAAAAAAAAGTAAGAGTGCACATCTCAAAATATTTTTTCAACAAAATTCAATAAAAAGTAAGCATGTTAATAATAGCATATAACATTAAAAACTGTATTGTATATTCTGAAGTTATGTGCTAATAATACATACCAACATTTGTTTATCAATAAGAGTTACTAGTTTCTTGGCCTCCAATATTATTGATAATGGAAGAGAGGAAACCTCTGCGGCTTTCAAGCCTAAATGTAAAAAAAAATGAAGCCATTTTTTTACTGTGAAAGATAACGCTGTTTAATAAAAATGTCTGACTTGCCAAATGCCAGATGAAAAGCAATTCAAACTCTTTCCTTCCTATTATTAATGTTAACCATGAGCCAGTGTTACCTTGGTGTGGGAGTTTGAATCCCGGGGTCCAGCGCCTGCTGGACGGACCAGTGGTTGTGGGAGTTTGAATCCCGGGGTCCAGCGCCTGCTGGACGGACCAGTGGTTGTGGGAGTTCAAATCCCGGGGTCCAGCTTCTGCTGGACGGACCAGTGACGTACGTCAGCCTGGGCTAACGGACCTTGCGTTTGGTAGATAGGAAACACACGGACAACATGTTTCTTCAGGTTGAATCAGCAAGCAAGAGTCCAGAAGGGTCTGCCTGCCTCTCTTTTATTGGTATTTTACAACATAGCAAAAGGTTCATAAAGGGCGGGTTTAGCCAAGCAATTAAACTTAAAAGGGTACCTTATCCTAACTCAGGAAATGTAAACTTCAAAGGCGTAGCTTATCTCAACTCAGGAAATATAGACTTTAAAGGCATAGCTTAGGAAGTGATAACTTGTAAGACATAATTCAGGAAGACATAACTCATGACTTATCTCAGGACTTAAAAGGCATGGACACTTGAAAGGCATGGAAACCTATCTTAACTCAGGAAATGGTTGCAACATCTCCACTGTTTTTATTTTTTAAAGTTCAATCTCTATCCTACTCGCGGCCATAATCTGCATCCTCCGAAACAGAAAAGGGCAACTCCATAAGAATACGAGATTCTTGCTTGGGGGCAAGAGCCTCCATGGCTAAGTCTGATTCAGTATCGGAACAGTTGGAGTCCGTGTCAGACAGTGTCAGTAGGGCAACCTTTTCAGAGGGGTGGAATTTGGGTTTCAAGGGTTCATATATATTGTTTGAGGCAAGCATAACATTAATCTTAGAAAGATTAGAATCCAAACCATTCAAACGATCCTTGAGAAATTGCAAAAGGCGTGAAAAAACACATGGACCAATCATACATATTATAAGCAAAATTATACAAGGTCCTAAAATAGCAGAAAGCAGTGTAGTAATCCAGGGAGAGAAATTAAACATACTTTGATACCAGGATTGTTGGGAGAACCTTTCCTGTTCCCTGTCTTTTAATCGTTTGCGTAACTCATTCATAGAGTCGCGCACAATGCCAGATTGATCAGAATAAAAACAACATTCTTCTTTTAAGGCTACACACGTTCCACCTTCCTTTAAAAATAAAAGGTCGAGGGCACGCCTATTCTGCAAAACTACTTCAGCAAGAGACGACAAAGAAGTTTGAAGGGCAGAAATTGAAGTCTCAATGCGGGAAAGATCATTATCTATTTCTAGACTGAGTTTTTGTATTTGTTGTTGGTTGACAACTAAAGCCGCAGCTCCAGTAGCTGCTCCTGCAACACCTAATCCTAAAAGAACTGAAAGGGTTAGGGCTGTAACAAATTCACGTTTTACACGTAGGTGGTATTCCGGTGGTTCCATAAGGGAAACAAAATCAGAGGGGGAATAATAAGTGATTCTAGGGACTAAGCGTACCTGAATACAAAAGGCTTTTTGTTGTATAAGAACATCCCCTGATACACAGGCTGTGGCACCTGTAGAGCAAGCCCAGATGGAGTTGTTGCCGGGGATGAAGAATTGGCCCTTTAAGCTGGCAGAAATATTACCATTACCCAAGGTAAAAAGAGAGTTATAACCTGCCATATTTACACTGCCCGATCTTTTCTGGGTGAGCCAAACATCACATTGGTATTTGCCAGTGGTGATATTAGCACAATATTGAGAATAATTTGCAGGAATGTTTCCCAAGCAACAACCATGTCCCATAATAGAAGTAATAGTGATGGATGTTGAGTTCCATCTGCAAGAGTCATCTTTAGTAGCATTCTTAATAGGTTCGATGGAGCCAACAGCGTCATAAAAGGGTGGAGTGGCTGATAAACAGAGCCAACAGTGGTCGGTTTGTGATGAAGAATTAACAGCACTTTTTAGCAAAAAGGAAGAAGCATTGACAAGGTTAATCAAGGGATTAGGCATATTATGTACAACGGACTGTAAAAAAACAGGTTGAATGCTTTTGTTAGGACCTATAGGAGGGGAATGTGGTGACTGGATTGTGAGGCGAATGGAAAAAACTCCGCCGTCGTCTTCAGAACCGCTCCATTCTCTACCACCCCAAGAATATCCGACAGCCCATTGCTCTGCAGTCAAAGTCTTTCCTTGGGATGTAAAGGTAATGTTCATTGGATTTTTCCGCTCACCACAACAATGCAAATTAGAAGGGCAGGAAAAAGAAGGGGGTTTGCCATTACTACGGGTAATGGCGATATAATCATTTGAGCGAGGGGCAGTCCAGGATATAGCGCCCGTAGAAACACAAGACCATGAGGCACAATATTTATCCAAAAAAGTGCCACATTGATATTTTTCCTCAGGTGTCTTTGGTTCGGGACAAAAATACAGGTCCCACCATGTTGCTTCTAGTGGAGAAGGTGTGCACGAACCTTGTTTGTCCCATTTGTTAGTTTGGAGAAATTTTGAAGCAAATTTGTTGACCCCGGTACCCATTTCGGCAAAGTCAAAATGTAAGATAGGGAACCAGGGCCATATTGTGTATTTGGAGATTTGGAATAATACCTGATTTTCAAAGTCACGAACAGTCCATGTGTAGTTGAGGGGTCGATGAGGATTAGGATCAGGAGATCGCCGTCGTCGAGAATGAATGATGCGTTGTTGTGAGCGAGGTTGCTTTGTGGAATGAAAGTGTTGTAAGTGAGGTGAGGTAAAAATACGGGCGGCCAGGTCTAGGAAGGAGCGGGGATGAGGAACAAAGTTGTAGGCAAGTAAACGAAGAGACAAAGGAGGTTTTGCATAGCTCGCCACTGATGCGAGTTCAAAAGAATGTATAGTATAAATACCATAGGATGAAAATCCAGACACATAATAGCGCCCCGTAGTCTCAGGGGTCACAAGAATAGCAAAAGTCATGTGACAAGGGTAATGAGCATAGGTGAGGGAAATAGAGGGAGATGGTGGAAGAGGAATGCCACGATTAGGATACTGAGAAAACACAAAGGGACAAAAGGATTGACCTCTGTCATAACAATGAAAAAGGGCAGTAGTATTGAGATCAAGAAAAGAGAAAACAGGACCACAATATAGGCCTTTATGAAAATTTAGAGGACTTTTCAGGTGCTTTGTCATCATGGGAAGGTGCAGTGTGGACATCATGGGGAAGGAACTTGTCAAAAGTGTCATCAAAAGCAGGGTCCACATGATTGATGCAAAAGTGTTGGACCCCTGGATAATATGGGTGGTGCAATATGCAGTTGTTACACCAATAACAGCATGTACATCCGCACTCACAAAGGCAATGATGGCACATCCGATGGAGTTGGTGGGTTGTGTGGAGTGATGAAATATGGGCGAATACAACGAGCAGGGACCCACAAAACTCTATCAGGTAGTTGAACTGCAGCGTAGCCTCTTCCCCAGGTGATGAGTTCGGCTGGACCTTTCCAAGTTGGATCCGGGAGCTGCCTGTAGTATACAAGTGGTCTTGAAGTTGGGACAACAGGTTTAGTAAAGTGTCGAGACGCAGCAGACAAAGAGGGAGTGCCAGTGAGATTTAGAAAATTGAGAGTATACAGACAAACATTTAACACGTTTTGCAGTGCCGGGAGGTTTGGGGGGCATAAGCCCTTGGACCCCATATAACGATCTAATGCATTTTTTAAAGTTTGATTTGCTCGCTCAACAATAGCCTGCCCTTGGCTATTGAAAGAATTCCAAATTTGTGGACAATGGACCAGTGATGACAAAACTGTGAAAATTGTGAGCTGACATAAGCTGGGCCATTGTCTGTTTTTAATATTTTTGGACATCCCAGCACTGTAAAGGTACGAATACAGTGATTAATCACTTGTTTTGCAGCTTCCCCTTTTTTGTGGGGTTGCCAAAATAAATCCGGAGAACGTATCTACTGTAACATGTAGATATTTCCACGGGGCAAATGGAGGATATTGAGTTACATCCATTTGCCAGGTATCACAGGCTTCAGTGCCTCTAGGGTTAACGCCCTGTGGGATACCTTTAGACTGTAAGCTACAGGTTGGGCATTGTTGAATTATGGCTGTAGCTTCAGCCATAGTGATTCCAAATTGTTTCATTAAGGCCTTCTTATTTTGATGAAAATAGCTGTGACTTTCCCCCGCTGTCATGGGAGCTGGCTGTGGAACTTTGATGACAACAGGTAAAAGTTTGCAGGCTTCATCGGCCATATGATTCCCTTCTGAAAGAAATCCTGGTAAATGTTGGTGACTTCGAATATGTGCTAGAAATAAGGGATGGACACGATCATGCAATAATGTTTGTAGTGAAAGAAAGAGTTTCATAAGGACAGGTGGAATGGAGGGAGACAGATAAGAATCAAAAATGTTGTGAGTGATATGGGAAACATATAAGCTATCTGTAATAATGTTTAAAGGTTGTAAAGAAAAGGAGCTTAAAGCCAAAATAAGAGCAGCTAGTTCTGCTTGTTGAGCTGATTGTTGAGGCGAAGTTTGCTTTTTGTGCCATGTTCCTTTGTATTGCCAAGTACAAGCACCATATGTTTTTGAACCATCAGTAAAAATGGTAAGACAGTCCTTAAGGGGTGAAGGAGCAATAGGAGAAGAAAAGGAAATAGGGACTGTCTTGACAAGTTGTAAGCGAGGATCTGCGGGCAAATGACATGAGACATGCCCATGCCAGTTTTCCAATGAATCTTGCAACACATCTGAATTTTGGAATAAAGGTTCCCATTGTGTTAGCTTAAAGGGAATATATATAGCAATTGGTTCATATCCAATTAATGTTTTGGCTCGCTTTCTTCCTTTATCAATCAAAAGTGCCATTTGTAAAGGTCTTGTGGTGAGGGTGTTGCGTGGAGTGTGTGGAAGGTGTAGCCATTCAACAATGTGTAATTTTTTGTCAGATATTTGAACAAGAATGGCAGTGAATAGAGAAGGTGTTGATAAAATTGCAAGGGAAAAAGGTGTGTTGTTCAAGACACGGTCGACCCATGTGGTCTGCAGTATTGAATTTATATGTTGGAGAGTGGTGTGATGAACATCAGTAAGATGCAAAGTGTCAGCAGGGTGTTTGAGTGTAGCTAAAGCTTGGAAAAAGGGAGAAAGAACAGCCGTGGTAAGAGAAAGATAAGATCGTGCCCAATTAAGTGTTCCTAAATATTGTTGCAATTGTACTAATGTAGGGTTGTTTGGAAAATTGAGTTTTGGCAGCTCAGGTGTGGCCGCAGAGGCTAACATCTTATGTCCTAGATATTGAAAGGGATATTGAGATTGGATTTTGTCAGGAGCTATGTGAAGCCCCGCCTCATTCAATATAGATGTAAGATATGGAAGTGTTTTTAATACTGTCCCCTTCGGACCGTCAGCTGCAATTAAAATATCATCCATGTAATGATACACCAGAAAGGAAGGGTAGCGATCTCTATAAGGCTGGACTGCTTTATTCACATAATATTGGCACATTGTAGGAGAATTGAGCATACCCTGTGGCAACACTTTCCAGTGGTATCGTGTAGTTGGCTTTGAATTATTCAATTCTGGAATAGTGAATGCAAACAATAATCTATCCCTTGGATCCAGTGGGATAGAAAAAAAACAGTCCTTTAAATCAATAATGATCAAATCAAAAGTTTCAGGAATCAAATTTGGATTAGGCAGCCCACATTGTAGCGCTCCCATTGGTTGAATAACAGCATTCACAGCACGTAAATCCTGTAGGAGGCGCCATTTGCCACTTTTCTTTTTAATGACAAAAACAGGAGTGTTATAAGGACTGGTAGAAAATTCAATGTGGGCTAGAGCCAGTTGTTGAGATACCAATTCATGTAGGGCCTCAAGTTTTTCAGCAACAAGAGGCCATTGATCCACCCATACAGGGGTGGAAGAAATGAGAGACAGTTTAAGAGGTGTAATAGCCATTGGTTAGGGGATGTGTAAAGTAGCATGTAGCTGAGAAAGCAAATCACGACCCCATAGATTAAAAGCAAGAGGAAGGACAAAAGGTTTAAGGTAAGCTGTGGTAGAAGTATCAGGGACAGAAGCAGAGAGCCAATCAGTGCTGACCTTTGCCGCTTGGGATCCACCAACTCCTTGAACAGAAGGAGAATCAGAAAGCGCCCAAGTAGAGGGCCAGTCCTTGGTACGAATGACAGAAGCGTCCGCACCCGTGTCAACCAAGCCTGTAAAGGGACGGCCATTTAATGAAATGGTAAGCATTGGCTTGAAAGGTTCAACAGGGCAGTGTAAAGCAAGGAGAGAAGAGGTAGAAACAGAGGCAGAGGCAGAGGAGGGAAGTAAAATAAGCGTAGCAACAATTGAGCCCTTTGGAAGGAAAAAGGGGCGATCACCAATAGCAGCAAGAGACAAGTGATGAAGAGAGGATGAGTCATAAAGAAAAGGCGCGGCTACCACGCCTTCAACAGTGAGGGAGGAATTAGGCATGAGCAAAACAGGCAATGAAGGCGGAAGCGGTTTCATTAGTGTCACTGAGAGAGGAAGAGTGAAAACAGAACCAGGGTCTTCATAAGAACAATCAGCAGAAAGTTCAACAGGAAATGCGGAGGCAGAAAAGGGAGGGTCAGAAAGGAGAGGAGACATTTCAGCCTTTTTGGTGGGGCTAGCTGATGGCCCCGCAATTAGTTTTCCGACTGGTTTTGGCGTTGAAAAGGGGGGTTTGACCGACATTGAGAAGCCCAGTGAAAACCTTTGCGACAGCGAGGGCAAACAGTTTTTGGTTTAGCAGCAGGGGGAGGGGGTCGCCCACGCGGCGCTCCCCCCCCTCCCGGTGCTCTGCACTGACCTTTGAAGTGACCAGGTTTGCCACAATTAAAACAATTGCCAGCAGGACGAGAAAAGGCATAAGTATCGGGAGGGGAAGAGGGAACGGGCAGAGAAGTGGGGGGTAATGAAGAGGTGATAGCAGAAGCAAGGGTGGTCATGTTATAAGAATTAGAGCCGACAATACGGCAGGCACGGAGAAAATCAGCCAGCGTAGCATCAGGCTTATTCGCAAGAGGTTGAAGAACCTTTTGACAATCAGGATTTGCATTTTCATAAGCCAATTTCATAATTAATTCATTTCTGGCAGCTTCATTGTCAATTTGTCTTTCAAGAGATAATTGCAAACGACTGACAAAAGAAGCATAGTCCTCATTAGTGGCTTGTATAATTTTTGAAAAAGTTTGTAAGGGAATTTGCTGGGCTTCATCCACCTTACGATAAGCGCCAAGTGCAGCGTTTTTAATTAAAGGAAATGCAGCTCGATCTGATTGGGTCTGCTGGGTGACGGTAAAACGCGTGCCAGTGCCCATCAGATCATCTTGAAATACATTAGCAGGCAAGCCATTTTGCACAAGGAAAGAAATTTGCTTAGCATATTCTGAGTTCCAAATTACATACTGTGCAGGAGTCATAAGCATACTAAATAAAGTTTGCCAATCTATTAAAAGCATTTCTGAAGCATCAGAAGAAAGAGAATGAAGCAAGCCTTGCACATAGCGAGACTGAAGACCGTAGTCTCGAACAGCATCTTTTATGTCCTTAATAACTTTGTAAGAAATATTTTGATAGACTGGAGGGGCGAGACCCCCACGGGGGCCTCGTCCCCATACTACTGGAAATAGAGAAGAAGTAGAGGGAAGGTCTTCGGGATCCAGAGAACCATCCTTCCGTGCCTGTTGTATGGCACGGAGAACAGCACCCCCACAAGTTGAGGAGGGTGGAGAAGGAGAGGGAGGGGGTGAAGGCGACATTGAAGGATAGGGCGGAGGAGCAGATGGAGGAGAGAGAGAAGGATAGAGCGAAGAGGGGGGTACTTTTGGCTGTGCCGGCTTTGGAGCGTCCTCCGTAGTAGGCACAGGTTGGGAGGAAGGGTCTGGATATAAGGTTTGAAGAGCAGCCATGAGTCCACGCCACGTGCAAAGAATATTAGTTGGCGCCCGGGGTGGTTCATGAAGCCATTTACCAATACGTTCCCAAGTGGATCGGCGAAGAGAGCCGTCCTCGGGATAAGCAGGACAGTGTTTATGAAGGTAAAGAAGGAAAGAGATAATTTCTTTGCGAGACAAAGGATAGACAGTTGTTCCGTTAACTTTTTGCAAACAATTTGCCTTTCTGGCTAAAGAGGAAAGTTCATCCACATGCTTGCTTGGAAAGCGGGGAACCCATACTTAAACCTTACAGGAGCCAGAGCAGCGCTTCCCTGAGGACCCGTTACTTACGTTGATCAAGCCTTTGCCAGGTGCGTAAATACAGGAGCCAGAGCAGCGTTTCCCTAGACAGAGAACACGCCGTGGAGTGAATCACGTCATAGAGTGAATCACGTCGGGGTCACCAGTTGTGGGAGTTTGAATCCCGGGGTCCAGCGCCTGCTGGACGGACCAGTGGTTGTGGGAGTTCAAATCCCGGGGTCCAGCTTCTGCTGGACGGACCAGTGGTTGTGGGAGTTCAAATCCCGGGGTCCAGCTTCTGCTGGACGGACCAGTG